>JAAAKO020015284.1:0-16433 GCA_010015015.2 Bolitophila cinerea
TTTTATTCTGTATTACTTTTTTTATTTTTATAACCCGCAACCTTTTTTTCTTTCTTTTTTATCCGTAATATGTATAATATAATTAAATCGCCAATATAATGAAATCACTAAAAAATCAATAAAAATCGACACGATTTTAAGTCCGAAATCTTCCCTATCTATTTGGGATTTTGAGATACGGGATTTAAAAAATACGAGATTTTAATATACCGGATTTTGATATACGGAATTTTGAATACGGGATTTTAAAATACAGAAATAAACTTTATAAAAATAGCGAATTTAGGCAAATACTCTGACAAATATCAAAATAAAGATTGACAGAAATCAAGTTTACGTGTATTGTATATATTACAATAAATATATTTTTAATGATAGTGTTTTCATCTATTTGTCTTGATACAATAAACGAACGCAATAAGCTCGCTTAAAAAATTCGTAAAATATTGGTAAATACTGAAAATATTTTCAAAATATTAAGGAATATGCATAATAGTAAAATAATATAAACAAACAAAAAATGATTACGATATTATTGTACAACCAATTTAAAAATATTTATTATTATTTGCAGATATCAATAATACTATTAATATATTTGAGAATATTTAAAATATATTAAATGTATTCGCTAATCTTATTAATACATTTAATATTACGAAATATACAAAATATACAAAATATTTAAAATATTTTTAAAAATATATAATACGGTTTGCATAAATATTCCAAGTGAATTGCCCTTCGGTTGCGATCCACAGCCCTGTTTTGATATTAGCTGGCAAGTTTTATGTTCCCTTTTTCAGTATTTCTAAAATACTGCTGATAAATGTTGACAAAGCCTGGTATAGTGCTGTAATCTAACCAATCTTGAAGCTTAAGTTTTACATAAAATGTTTGCTCCATTCTAGACATATGAATTATGATATTTGATCCTCAAATAAAATCTCTCTGTTTCTGTTTAATAATTTCGGCCATCTAAATATCAGACCTGCTGGTCCTCGATCTATAATACAAGAAACACGATGAACAACTTTTAGATTATTTATTAAATTATAAGTGAAACATATATTCCACCTTGCATACTATAAAAGTCAATAATATATAGTGTTAAATGTTATTGTTCAAACCCCTTTTTGATTCTATATTATTTAAAATCGTTTTCAGAATTCGATTGCTATAAAAAGTATCTGAAGTTGTTTATACACACGCACACACACTTTTTATTACTGCTATTATTTGCCAGTAAATAAATAAGTAAGCATATTGCCATTGTTGCATTAAATACGTATAGCACACGCACGCACGCTCTCGTACACCAGAACCTACCCCTTTATTTGTTGTTGTCGGGGATGTATATTAAATAATGTCAGAACTGCGTGTGCGTGCGTATTGTCTGGCTTAAAGGTATTATATTGTTATCGGTGTGCAGAAATCGGATAAGATTCGATTGGTTTTTGGTAAGGGTGCTTTTTGGTGGTGTTTTCGCTTTGGTTTTTTGAGCACAAAGATATTGAGACATTTAGCAGGCACACACACACACATGCAAACATATCGTAAACGCTGGGTATGTTTACGTTTACATGACGAGCACGTGCCACACGTGTTTTTGGCACCAGTGGTGTGACACGTATTATGAATGTGTGTGTGTCGTGTGTCTGTGTTATGTTGACATAATGAATTAGGACCTCAAGTGGACGCTGGAATGCATATTGCATTGCATCGCTTGCATCGCAATGGACCTCCCGCATTGCAATACTGTTGTAAATCGCTAAACAATGGGTAATCATGTCTCTCCTCTAAATAGGACCCTATCAATTCGTAATATCTCAGAATTACACGCCAGAAGAACAAAAAAAGTACTCGCAATTTATATACATAAAATTCCTGACACATGTAAACGAACCTACTCCAGAAAATACGCAATAAAAAAGAGGGCAAACAAAGAGATGCAAAAACTCAATGCAAACAAAAAGACGATCGAAAAAAGAGGAGATATAAAAACACGGACCTCTGCTGGAAATAAAAAATGCAAAACATATAAACGTATACATAAAATGCGCTCACATACGGACGATTTTATATATATTTTATGTATATTAAAATTCAGATTCAGTCCAACAGTATTTTGTGTATTGCAAAAATTCTAAACCTGTTTTCCGGGATTTCATTTCCGGTTCCTGTTTGTTATGCGCTCGCGATTCCTTCGGATTTATTTTGTTTGTATTTGCGTTTATATATATTTATATATGTTATGTTAGGAAGCGCACGCCCGCAGAATTTAGAGAATGCCCGCGCGCAGTTTTTGGTGTTTTATTTATATATAAATAAGTTGAATAAGTTGAATGAATATATATAGAGCATATAAATAAAGGTGAATCTGAATATATATATATTCTATAGATTGTATGTAAAAGGTAATGCAAAATTTATGTTGATCGAGTCTTGTTCAGTCGTCTGCGATTTCAGGAGATTTTCTCACGCCTGGCGTGGTTCTTTTGACGAGGCTATTTCTGTGGCCATACGCAATTTAATTCTGTGAATTAAAATACTTTTTTTTGGGATAATAAATTGCGTATGAATACTTTTTTTTACTTTTGCCAATCTTAATATCTTACATATCGTAAAACATGTACATGTTAAGCAGTAATAGCTGTAATATCCTAGCTGTAATATAGTAATAAGCTGTATGCTTAACAAACCAATTATACCATTTATACCCGGGTAACACGTCTTTTTCGGATAACTCGTATTTTCAGAAAATTTAATTAACAAGCTGACCGTTTTTTATATAAATGTGACTTTAGAGAGCTAAAATAAATATTGATAAATATTGAAAAAAATAAAATATTGATACATTTTTTTAATTTATAAAAAATACCTGAATAACGAGGGGCAAAAGACTTTGATTATTATTTACATCGTATTATATACTATTAATAATATTAAAAATATTTCGTATTTTTCGTAATTTAAAATATATTTCTTAGATTAGCGAATACATTTTCTATATTTTAGATATTCTCAAATATAATAATATTTTTTTTGATATATGCAAATAATAATAAATATTTTTAATTAGACTGTATATATATTTTTATTATTTCCAATATTGTTGAATAATATTTCATATTCATGTTATGTAATATAGTATTTTTTGTTGTGGTTTTATATGCGGGAATTATATATTCCCTAATATTTTGAGTATTCGGAAATATTTTCAGTTTTCGCGTTATCGCAAATATTTTAGTGAAAATATATCGTGCTCGGTATTTGGACTTGGGCAAAAGAGGGAAAGAGTATAATTAAAAATATATAATTTTGAAGCATTTTTTTTCTCGGCGAGCACGATAATTTTAGGGCGCACAATATTTTATTGTAGCACTCAAACTCGAGTAACGTAAATTACCAAACTCGAAAAAATATTACAAGAAAAATGTATATTTAGGTATTAGCTACAGTATTCGCCAATAGACAGTATTTTTTTTTTTATATTTGCGATTTTTGTCTGACATTTGCAATCTGTTTTGATATTCGCAAATATATTTTAAATTCGCAGATATTTTCGGTTATTTCAAGTATTTGTGATATTATTGATATTTTTATAATAATTGAATACTCTTATATACGCAAATAAAAAATAAAATCGTAGTATTTGTAAAAATATTTCCAATATTATTATTAACATATATATCCTTAATACCCGTGTTATTTTCATTTGTTTTTGATAATATAGTATAACAATTTGCGAATATAGACTTTGATTACTGTATAAATAATAATATTCCAGATATTTGCAATATTACTAATATTATTTGCGATATTATAAGTATTATCCGGTATTATCGAATGTTTTTACACCATATTACAAAAGTGAATATGGCTCGCTGAATAATACAGTATTTAAAAAAGATATGTATTATAGGATTTTGTGATTTTCCTTAGGTGTATTTGCAATATTTTGACTAGTTCTTCAGTTCAAAATTATACTTAAACCGAAATTCATAAAAAACACGAGCAACAAAAAAAAACTCACTCACTGAGTTAAAAAAATTGTAGAATATGGGGCAAGAGTTTCAAGTTCAAATCCGATTAAAGGCGCAGAATTTTTTCCAAAATGTGTTTCATGTGTTATTCACAAAACCAAAAAGTAGGATGAATAGATATAATTATACATTCATTCAATGAAATAGTTTTAAAAAAGGGCCAAAAAATAAGTTCTTAGATTTAGAAAAATCTAAATCATTGATTTAATGAATATGTGGTCTAAAATATATAAGTATATGGACATTATATAATTTATTTAATAGTTTCTTTAAATTTTAAACAAAGAACATAGAAATATCGCATTAAATACATAGATTTTAAAACTAACGTTTTTGATTTAATGAAGTCATTCTTATAACGTATTATAAACGTTCTAATTATACGTTTATTATAAGTTTTAATGATTGATTTAACGAACATAATCCTAGAATAACGTATAATTATTCATAGTTTTAATTAACCTTTGTTCATAAATGTAATTAAATATATCTAAAAAAACTTTATCAATAAATAATAATTGAAAATAGGTATTATAAATATACGTGTTTATTTATTTTTTTATTTAATGATTATTTCATTGGTTATCTTTAGTTTTAAATTATTAAATGATTAAATATAAAATAGTTTTTTGTATTTATAAATTAACCCGTTTTTGTTATTTTTAGTATTTTATTTAACATTATATGAATTAAAAATTTAAATGGCTTACTTACGTATTGGTGATTTTGAATATCCATAAAAATCCAGTTTATAATTCCATGGGTTGTATCTAAAAAAATATATATAATCAATTATTTTTTTAATTTAGCATTTTAGGAGGTAGTGTGTGTAAGGGGGAGAATTTAAAAGAAAGCAAACTATAGAAAAAATCGCCTCAATTTTTGAACCATTCTTTCCATGGTAAATAATATTCCAGTTTTTGCTAGTTTTTACTTGTTTTTTATTCTATATTTATTATATTTTAATAGTTTTTTTAGTTTTTTCTTTTTTTTTAATTGTGGTGTACACGAAAATTATTTACCAGGGAATAACTATTTTGGGGTATTTTGTGAGATAATTTTTCAGTCAGTAAAAGTTGGTAAAATGACAATACCTATTTATTTTTTTTAGAGTTCAATTAAGTTTTTCTTAACAAAAAGCATTATTTCAACCTTTAATTATAATATATAATCTTAAAATTTTAAACTTTGGATTGACCCTAAAAATTTAAAATTAAAAATCCAAATTATTTTATAAATTCTACGTCTGCACCTTGGCGCAGAGAATTATTGAAAATTTTGGTTTATTTCTGGATTTTTAATTTTATTTAAATTTGCTTTGAAATTAGTAATGATAATCAAAAAACCATGGGCGTGTGTGTTTCATGTGTGTTTCAAATAGACATAAAAAACATGGGCCTTATGTCCTAACCGTTACATACATGGATCTTATTTCCGTTTATAGATGGACCTTATGCCTGTAATGATAATCAAAAAAAATAACCGAAGTCAAAATTTGGTATGATGTTGGTAAAATTACACGTGAACTCCGTATAATTCATTTATTATGAAAGAAAGTAGAAAATTAATGAATATTTTCATTGAGATTAAGTAAACACAAGTTAGTTTTTCATTAATCAATAAATAAAACTATTACTTTGAAGAACATACTATTACATTTTGAAATCTTGTCATTGATTTTAGGTACAAAAATATTTGAAATTAATATCAATGTGCTCACCTTAAAATTAATGAAAATATTCAAAGATTTTAGGTAAAACGAAATAATACAGAAATCATTTTTGTATAAAAGGTTTATTATTAAAAAAATGTATTTATATTTTAATTTAAATAAAGATTCAAAAATTTTATTATTGCATTTGAAATATATAGGAAAATAATATTAATGACAGCAATTCATAAAAACAAATAAATCAATGAAATTGGACTAAAAACAAAAATCATTAAAAATAATAAATTCTTTATTTCTGTTTTTTTTTAGTCCAAAACTAGTTGTATGCCAAAAAAAAGTATTTTATGTTCTGAATAATTAAATGCTGACATATATTTTGAATAACATGATAATAAATTGAACTATTACAGGTGAGCCTATTTTTTTTGGCCAACTATTCGTACAATTGAATATAGAAACATTGAAATACTCTACATTGGCATAATTAAAACTGACGTAACTGTACATCAGTACATACACCTGTCGCTTGCGGTTGATTTATACTCCGCTTGATGCAATTAATCAAATCGACGGCTTCTGGCGTTAAATCCGTTGACGCTTATGATCGTAATACATAAAAAACGAGAGAGTACATACGACATATTTTAATAAAATACGTTGTCACCTTATAAGCGACCGCAAATAATTCAGGTGTTTGTGCCCACACGTTCTCAGAAGTATGTGTCGATTGCGTGTCGTTAAGACGCAATTTTTAAAGGTGCCTAATTACAATATTATTATTATTTGAAAATATAAATATATAGTTCAACGCGTTACGCCTATATACTGATACTTTTATGGAGCAGCTCGATCGAGAGGCACTCGGAGACACGATTTTCTCGAAACTAGATTAGTGTGGCCGGGGCGCACCCACGACTCTTGTAATAATTTTACAGAAATGACTTGTAATAATATTTTGAATGAAGAAAGGTATACGATACAAATATAAAACACAGCTACGGCCTCGCCTCGGTGCCTCGCTGACACCAAAGGAGCAAACTCTTCGTTCCGGATTACATTATAATTGTATTTGCACCGGCAGCACGGCTCTTGTCCACTCAATTACAATCGAAATACCTTATATGCACAAGAAAGCTCACGATCACGGTAAATTGTAAATTAACAACCTATTTAATTTCCAATAAACTCATATAAAACATATACACATACATTTACAAGTAAGACGGCGGCGGCGGCGCAAACATAACAATACATATGTATGTGTTTGTTTGTTGTTCCAGAGACAGCGAATTCTGAAGTCATGTTTTGCATTCTTGTTAATCAGTGGTTTTTGCTTTTAATTTAAAGGTCGCGCTGAATTGGAAGTTGCGGTCTCGGAGGTGGAATGCAGTTGATGATTTTTTTTATTTTTTATTTTCCAAATTTCCTTGCAATATAAGCGAAATACATTGGGTAAGTATGTTTAGATATTAGTTTTTTTTTTAAAATAGTTGTTTACTTCATTTTGTTTTATAGTCTTATGATAAAAGTACAATCAAAAAATGTTTCAATATTATTTTATTTTCGTATGTCAAATGATCATCTTCTCTAATAAAAAATATACTTTTAAAAAAAATATTGAATTGAATTTATTTTTAATAAATCTATTATAAAACACTCTACGCCTAAATACCTCGGCCAAACTTACCACCGCGCTTTGCACAGTGAATTAAATCAAAGTCTCGGCGGATACAATTACCCAAGTCACTATTTTTGTATTTGTTAAAAAGTCTTATTATTAATTATGAACTCCAAAAAAATGTTTTTTTTTTACTTATAAAATATATCAATTTTTTATATATTTTTAATATTTAAACAATCATAAAATCAAAAATTGAAACAATAATATGTCTGTAATTTTTGCAATGAATGAAAAAAAAATTAGGCAAGAAAAAAATAATTCATTTATGATGGTCACTTTCCAAGTAAAAAGAAAACATATAATAATTATAATAGTAATAAATTAAAATGATTTTGCGGCACCTAAAAAAATATTTTCCACCCTAAACTATTCTTTCTAGTATCAACTAATAAAAAACAAAAGTATTTTCTGATTTTGTCTTGAAATTTCATGTTTTTACACTCAACAAAATTATCCCACCTCGGAATTCTCATTTTTCTGTGTAATTTTAAAAGCCTCATTTACTTTGTTTATTTTCTCAAAATTTCAACAATTTATCCTTACCACGAAAAGTACGATTTTATTCACTGTGCGCCGGCTGCATGCACTTTATGCATTTTATTGCAACGCATCGAAATTGGTCCAAATAAACGCGAGGCGAGCCCATAATAAGTGAGCAAAGACATCTTCTTTCGAATTCCGTCGGGCACATATCCTATATACAAACAAACCGCCGGCCGCATCATGTTCGACCAATGTTTAATGTTATACTAAAATGCTTATACTTATTTTCCGATTATTATCTTTCAGTTTACATAAAGATCTTGTCCGCGGTCTCTCTCGGTGCTCGGTGCTCGGCTCATCGAATGCATTTTATGCGCGCACGCGCAATTGAACAGTTTTACACGCCACCGCCGATCGCGCGGCGTCTTTGCTTACCGAGTCTCGTGTCTTGTGACCACGGCGGCGTGGCTATAGTAGCACAGCCAAGACCAAAGGGATTTGCGTGCACGCGCTTGTGATGACATCCGCGCACGACGACCGACGCAGACGCAACGATGGGCAGTATATGCAGTTTTCTGTGCGCAGATTGCATGGTTCTTTATTGCCTGGGAACTTTTTAATTTTACTACAATAACAATTTGAAAGAATCTTAAGTTTGATGGTTAAAAAGTAATTGGAAATATGCTCTACACATAAATATGTAGGTCCATGAGCGTGATGTATGTTTCAAATGGGCATTATGTCCTAACCGAAACAGACATAAATTCCATAGATCTTATGTCCGTTTAGAGATGGACCTAATGCCTGTTTCTTTGAGATATAAGGTCTATAGGTTTTATATACGATTGACACGTCTGTCAGAACAAAACGATGGTTTCTGCGGATATTTAAGAAGGCGGAGCCAAACCGCGGGAGGTGTTAAAAAAATAAAATACCACTAATAATTTGTTTTCTATTTTGCAAAAAAAATGACATACATTACATTGGAAATAAAATCACGACCTCCCAAAAACCACCCGTAATGTACAGTAGTTTTTGGGAACCTGGACCCCTTTTTAGTGCTCCAATTGAATAGCATATCTTTTTTTGAATGCAAAGATAAAATATGACGTTTTTCAGCATAAAGAGGGGTATTTCCTAGACATTTTTATGTAAGCTTTAGAAATCACCTTGTAAGTGAAAGAGGGTTATGAAGTTCACCGACCCAAAATTTAAAGCAATCTGGACGGTTAAAAAAGTTCAGGAACCGCCGGTTTAGAGCATTATGTCCTTTTCTTTTCAGACCTAAGGCACATGGGCTAAAGACGTTTGAAAAATACATAGGCCGCATGAACTCTATGTCCTGCAACTTTATAATCCCACTATTTCCGGGTTTTGAAATTAAAATTACTTTAGCAAGTTTCTAAGACATTGATAAGTATTTAAGTGCAATCAAACACTGCAAATAAATTAAAAGCTTCTCTGTAACTATTTTACCTAATCTGTATAGAAGGTCTGGGAGGTTCAATCCGGCCCAGAACTTTAATAGAGATTAAGGGATATTTAATTTATGTACAAATTAAGAGACAGTTACGACTGATAATAAACATAAAAGTGTGTGTTCATAGAATTGGACAGTTTCCTGAGGTGATTCTAAAATATTAATAGTGGCAATTCTGTACGTAATGATAATATCATCACAGAAGGAACTCCGCGTGCATCTCTTTTAGATTCTTTAATATATATATTTTATGTCAATTTTATTTATATAACAAAATATTTTCATTGCACAAAAAGGGAGTACAATAATTAAATATAATTATATTTTATATTTGTTTAAAGAAATATAAACCATTTTTTTTGGAATTTTGTTAAGAATTAATAATAAAAAAAATCATAACGTTATCATAAAAAACTGTGCAGCAGATTGATGTGAAACACATATTTATTATCAGAAAAAATCAAATTGTCGGCAGCCGTACTTTTTTTTATCAATTTTATGGTATTCATTCAACCAACAATATCAAAACAACCGATTTCAATATATATTTTAAATATTTCTAATTTCAAATTTGGTCAAAAAGTTTAAAGAATTTATTCAAAATTGCGTAAAACATTGAACATGATCTGTGTCTTTTATGTTCGGCTAATCTCAACGGATTTTGACCGCCTGACATCTTTGGCGTGGGTAGATGTTTGTCCAATAAATAATACTTTTTCAGTACTGTGCTTTTGGAGATCGCCTTAAATTTTGAACTCTTTATTATTTTTTGTAACACGTCTAAACTAAAAAAAAGGAAAATATATTTTTTTGTCAATTTATGACATTCTCTGCAGATAACATTTTTTTTTTTTTTTTTATTTGATGGCAATAAAAGATATTTTTATTTTGGTTCTCCATTTTCTATACAAAAAAAAATGTTGAGAAAAATAACGGTTGCTATGTAAAAGTACCAAAAGAAAGGGAAAAGAAAGTTTGCGCTATTCCGAATTAACAAATTAACGACTAACCCAAGATTTCTTTCTTCTTTGACCGATTTTGACGTAACTTCACACAAACACTATTGAGAGTATTTCTATTACTATTATATTTAAAAATTATATCCTTTTTAATCTATCACATCTGGATCTCTGGCTATGGGAATTTTTCTACAATATATTTGCTAATAAGAGTTTCTAAAATATACATGTTTTATCTTTAGTTGTTTTGGAAAGTAGTATTTCAATGAGTTTTAGATTTGGAACTGCTGTTTAATTTCAAGCGAAAATACTCAGCTGGACATAATAATATATTAATATTTATGCTTTCAGTGCTAATAACTGCGGATGGAAAAAAAACCTTTTTATTTTAAATTACTAGAGGAATGCGAAAACGTTTTCACTAATATACACATTAAACAATCCACCATATTCACGATCAAAATGTTAAAATTAAAAAATTTAAAATGATTTTTTGATTTCGGATACAATGTTGAGCTTAAATACAGTGAAATATACGCAAGGATTTCAAATGCCAAAAACCAAATTTGCAAGTAAACCTTTATTCAAAAAAGGACATAAAAATATAGAACCTTTGCAAATATGTATCAACAGTTTTTTTTATAAGTGTTCCATTTTTTATTTTATGTTCTATGTTTTTCTATATTGATGATTGATTGATTCTTTTTGAGCTCTTTGAATTTACTCATAGTTTTTAATAAATATTTTATACATTATTATTATTCAATATTTTTATTTCTTTAAAAAAAATCAAGGTGTATTATACGATTTGATTAAAATTTCCAGACTACAACTGTTTCCTAAAAATAAAATAACTCGATAAATCCAATAATGTTATATGTTTTAATTAAAAACCAAAATACAGCTAGCATTAAAAAAGGTATTTTTTAAAGTCAATAATACAAACTGTACTCCCTTTAAATTTTGTACTTTGGCAGCCCTGGCTATAACCTGTATCTTAGAGTAGCTTGACCTCATGGAACCTACCCGAACACTTTACGAACTCCGCAATCTTACGAAGAGGAAAAAATCGGAGCGAGACAATGGGAATCTTTTAGGAGTTAAACACTTGACATCTGAGGATGATATATGGCGGAGAAAGAATATATATATCTATCCTAAGAAAAATGCAGCTTTATATAAATAAGCTACTAACAATTAACTAGTATTACTAAGCTATAAAGGATATTACCCCAAATAAAATCTTTATAAGCTCCAATAAATGATTCAAAATCATACATTTAGCAAAAATGCACGTAGTGTATTTTATTTTCGTTTTTTAACTGTAATTTTATATCTTATAATAAAATACACTTAAAAAAATGTACTTGTATTTTATAAATTATTTATTCGTTTATTTCCTTATTTCCCTGGGGTATAATACAAAAATAACATAATTAATATTTATATAACATTTAAAACCAAAACATGATTATTTTGTAGACTAATGGCCTTATTTTTCACTCGTTTTAATCATTTTTTTTTAAATTTTAAATTAGAACATGTTTTAAAAATTTTTAATCGAAATAAAACTACTTGATCGGCTACTTTCACTGGTTTTATTTGTTTTATCGGTTTTAAAATAATTTTAAAACCACTTAAAATGGGAACGGGGATGATGTCTCATTAAAACAATTAAAGCCACTAAGTGGGCCCATTGTTTTATTACCTGTAGTCTTACTAGATCTCTTGAAGAACTCTGACTTCTTACTAAGAGGAAAAAAGCAGAGCATGTCGAGGGATCTTGTTTAGGAGTGTAACACTTGAAATCTAAGAATGACTATATAGATTTAATGTTCTCACAGTCACTTTTTTGGAAATCTCGCCAAAAAAGTAATTTGGCAATTAGTGAGCAGACCAGATATCCTGACGCTTCCCGCAAACTATCACAGATTTGTAAGTTAAAGATGATAGGAATAACAATCAAATCAAAAATAGCACTGTATAAATCTTTAACATGTAAGTAGCTAAGCTAATAGTCGCTCTTTAAACTCTGTAAGAAAAAGAGCCGACCGGCCGCAGATTTTTTTTATTTTTCCTTATTTACTATAGCCGGCTGACCGCCGACTTTTTATAGAAACGGCCGGCTAAAGTCGGCGCTATACTAGAAAAACATTTTTATAATATATTATTTTTGTTAAAAACAAATAATTAACAAATGATACTCTAAGCACAATTAATAATTATTTCCGGAGATTTCCCAACATTTCTTGTGAGTATGCAGGTATTCCAATATTTTTTTGAGATTTTCCAGGATTTTCAGGGATTTTACCGATTCACGAGGTTTTTAGATGATTTCCTGTTTACCGAAATTTATCATAATTTCAATAAATGTGACTGTGATATATTTCCGGGATTTTTCCATTGTAATCTCATGATATTTTTCGGGATTTCCCCCGGATATCCACGGAATTTTCTCCCCAAAATACTTGTATAATCCCTCAAAATAAAAATAAAAATCGCGATAAAATCCCGATAAAATCCCAGGGAACTCACACTAAAATTCAGGAGAAATCCCATGAAAATTCCACTGAAATCCAGAAGAACTCCCGGAAAAAATCGTATATTTAATGGAGCCAACAAAATGCTTGCAACTAGATTTTTTACCAAAGAATATATGAACAATATGGAACATTTACTTGAAATTGTGTATGTTAGGAGAGGAAAATCATGGATTTTTATTGGATCTAATCCGTTATCAACATGGTTTTCAAATGTCGATTTTAATTTTTGGCTACGTCTTTTTCAAAAAAAAAAAAAAAAAATCGGCTTCAGCCGATTAGCCGCCGGTTGCCGTCTGAATTAAGGGCCCAGCCGGCCGCCGATGTTTTTTCATCGGCTGCCACCTCTGAGCGACAGTTCAATCGAAATTTACGCCAAAATTGCGACAAATAAAGATATTGCGATTCCTTTTGAAGAGGTGTGCGGAGTACTACTTGCAAAAGTAATAAACCAGGTCTTAAAATAGATTGACCAACGGTATACAAATATTGATATGATTCCCCCAAACATGACGGTACAGTCAACACAGTCACAGTTCCAAGGGCCCATCTGGTGTGGGGCATGTTTCAAACTGCACGAGTACCATGTCCCTTTTCTTGAAGGTACCGCATTATCTTGAAACATTTGTTTTAATTTGTAATTCATATAATATTGATTAAAAAAAATTCATCAAAACGCTGTATAAATTTCAAATTTTTATTTTTTAGACTTTACGTATTACTGTGGTATTACTCGATTTCAAACACGATAAACCGACTGCTTAAAACACATAAAATCAGTAAATTTTGTCGGGGTCGTTTTTTTTTGGTTTTATTTTATCGTGTTTTATTGTGTTATAAAAATAGCGTTTAAAACACGTAAAACACGCAATTTTAACGAGTAAAAAATACGGGCGTAACCCTTTTAATTTATTTTTTATAGATTTGTTTTTTTAAAGTCATATAAGTTTTAAATTTATTTTTTTCGGCTTACATAAATACCTCGTTATTATATTTTCTTTCTATATGCGCAGGATTTATATATAAATATTATATGAAATATAAATATCATCTAACATTTCTTATGTTCCCATACCATACACTTATCTCAATATCTTCTCCCGCACTATAAATACGCGGTGCATATTGAATTACATCAAAACCACAAAATTCAATTTTGGTGACACATCCGCATTTCTCTACGCGAAGCATAGAATTTGTTCATCCGCATCCTCGACACACCATAAAAACACAAATAATTAGTGCAATCACGTAAAAAATCATTCATATATATATATAGAGCGTTTAAATTCCGTTCCGCACCCCCGTCTCCCGGGTCTGCCGTCTCCCGTGTGCCATACGCACGACCAAACCGCAAAACGCAAAACGCATTGCGTTATACAATATCCATCCCAATGTATTACATACACAAACAACATATAACATATAACATATAAATAATGCCTTCCCTAAAACTGTGGGAAAAAAAGTTCTCACACTCTCACCCTCGTTGTAATCCACCGTGCGCGCGTATTGTACATTATACGCTATATGCTCACGATGCTATACACACATACACATACAGTCAGTCATGTATACATGAATCATCCCTCAAATCAAAACATGCATTCGTGTGTGTGTGTGTATGTAATGCAAGTAACAGGTGCTATACCTACGGAGCCAGCTCAGTTCTGCACCCCTACGCAACTCAACGAAATTGAATCTAAGAAGTTGGAGCATGTGTGGTGTGTGTGTGTGTGTGTTTGTATGTGTGTGTGTGGTATACGTATAGTGCGGGCTGTTGAGCATATTATGCACGTATGCGTAGACTCAAATACAGACACGAGATTTACTAAGGTATACTATATGTTGGGTATACATAAATATGTACAATTTTATGTATAGTTGAAAATAAATTCAAATCCGATTGCGTATATATTTTAAATGTATATATATATTTGAATATAAGACAACGTAGGGTTCACGCAGGCACCCAGTTAAAGTGTAAACACAGTATCAGTTCGCATGGGATCCTCTAGGATAATATAGGATGCGCAGGAATGCTCGCATATTGACAATGAATGTTTACGAGAAAAAAGGGTTAAAAGTAAAAGCTGCGGGAAGAAAAGGGTTGCATTATTTATTAATGATGATGAAGCCCATAGATCTTTGTTTTAACGTTTGTGTGTGCTGCTGTATTTGTATTATATGTATATGTATTTATTGAATTTTGTGTGGGAATGAGAAAAGTCTCGTAACTTATCATTTCCGGTATTTGTGGTTATGATTTTTGTGGATACATTATTGATAAATTTTGTATATATTGTATTTAAATATAAGCTCTCTTTAAAGATATATTTTTGGAATTAAATTACAACCATAAATACTTTAAATGTATTGTAAGAACGATGAACTTTGAATGATAATTTTATTATAAATATTATACTATTACATATTTTCTGAAGAAAGTATATATATAAAGTCTAAGATGGCTATATAGATGTTTTTCCGGTGTCTCTCGATTGGCCGAAATCCGATTGGCCGAATCACGTTTGGCCGAAATCCGATTGGCCGAATCTCGATTGGCCGAAATCCGATTGGCCGAATCTCGATTGGCCGAAGTGGTTTTTGATGGTTTTACCTTTAAATTCGGCCAATTGTATCATTTGGCCAATCGTTATGTTTTTCGCTCGGCCAAAAATCAAATTAAAAGAAGAAGAAGAGGAGATAAAGTCTAATATAAATCTAAATCAATACAGTCTTGTATAAATTAAGATGTATCTTAAACTTTATACAGGGTGAATCACACTTCTATAGAAAAACTTCGGGTACGTACTCCTTGGTTAATTCTAAGACGAAACATACAAATAATTTATTTTATAAAATCGCTTCTCTATAAAATAGTAGCTATTTAAAAAAACACATTTCGGTTTTCGACCAGGACTCATTTAAATAAATCTAACTGTTTAGGCAGCCGTTGGAATTTTGTATTTTGTGCTATTTTGTGTTGCCGATACTTTACAGATAAAATAATAACTTGCCCAGTAATGCGGTAGTTTTTTCAAAAAAAAATTAGACATTTTTTTATAATAGCATGTAACATTCACATAGTTTTTATTATATGTATACGAATTTAGAGCTCACTAAATAAACCACAAATCCATGCATTTTCGGTCAAATCTAGCTACTGCTGGATTTAGTTGTTTTAACAATAAAGTATACTTAAATACCACCTAAAATGGGACTCGCTACTATTTTATGTTTAGAAAATGAACCCCTTACGGGTGGGAGGGGTTCAAAGATTTGTTAACAAATTAGGTAAAAAAAATTTCGGAGCGTTCCATGAATCAAGGTAAATGTTTTTGGTATCAAATTAAAGGTTTTTAAAATATCTATAATTAAAAAAATAAGGGATGAGGATCAAACCCCCTTTTAGGAGATATTTTAAAAACCTCATATTTTATACAATTTGATATAGAGAGAGGAGAGGAAGAAATTAGGCCATTTTTTTGAAAGGGTCAAATCGGCGGCATGAAATAGACCCCAAAACATTTTTAGTATACAACAACAATCATGTGCTGCGCAAGCGCAGC
>JAAAKO020015295.1:0-16431 GCA_010015015.2 Bolitophila cinerea
AACTCTGTATAAATATTTATATTTCTTGAGTTATGAATAAATCCAAATCAATCAAGCAAAAATAGTGAATATATATACTAAAGATTCGGCGAGGACATAAGCTCCATGGACAATATGTCAATTTTAAAAGGACCGTGGACGTTATGTCGGTGGACTTTATGTCACCTCATCAAAGATTTTATATTATAATGTATTTTTTCCGTTCATGTTAAGGTTAAAAACAAAACAATACTTCTGTATAAAGGAATTTAACATAATAACTTTAGAATCACATTTAAAATAATTAATTAATTAATAATAATGTTACCCCGTATTAGTTTTTGAGAATATACGAAAGAAAAGGGATGATCCTAATCGTAGATTAACACAATAGAAATCGGGACTCAAAACATTTTTTGTCATTTAGTTTGTCACATCCTGGTTTAATGTTAAAATAATGAAAGATCATTTAAATTAACGTTTACCACTTTAATTACGTTGTACACCATCATAAACCAACATAAACATATATTTAGTGTTACATTGTTGAAAATTAGAACTATTGAGATCGAGATACATACTGTGAACATTACATATTATACTATACTATTAATAATCATAATCCTATATATTAACTGTGCTACTAATGAGCAATGCTGTAAGCATGTATATATATATACATACATATCATATCATTGTATAAATGTTTGGTAATAAAACAACTAATAAAAAGAAGCACGTTGGGTGTTCCAAGCTGGTCCAATATTTATTTTATATTTCACGTATATAATATTTTTTTATCAATACATATTGTAGTATTGATTGTATATATAAATATAAAAGAAATGACATATGTTTTAATGTAGCAAGAGCCTCTCAGTTAAAATGTGGATGAGTTTAATTTAAATAATTTTGTGACACTACGATTATCTGAAATTGTCTGAGTTTGCACAATTGTCTATGGCTGTTTTTTAAATACAAATAATTTTAAAAAATCGCCTAACTTTCTTTATAATAATGTCAAATATTTACGAATAAAAGACACAAATATCATGCAAAATGTACTATCGGCATAAAAACATCTTCCAGGTACAGAAAAAACAGTCTGTAAATATTGTATGAGTTTTAGTTCATAATACTCATAATAAACTCAATTGATAAAAGAATTAACGTCTATCGACAATTCAATAAATTTATATACATATATAATATTTATGATTATCCCAAGGATGAATATATTAAAGGTGTTTATATCGGAAATTAATTGTCCCCATTTTCTATTAAAACTACTCCTGAAATAAATTATCTAAAGAATGAATAATTGCCTCAAGTTTTGCTTAAGAGAGGTTTTCTCAACCACGATTTTTTTGTTTTTTTTGGTAAAAGTTCTTATCAGGTGTGAGGTATTTTTGAGGTTAAAATCTAATTTAAATGTTTGAAGGATGTCCCAAGGAAGAAATTTAAATTTGATTTTGATGTTTTATTCAAAATGTAAATACCTAAGGCAGTTAAGCGATAATTCACTTTACGAAAATGCAAGCTTCCTATATTATTATTTCTGTAAAATATTGAAAAACAAGAATAATTTGTTTAGTACTGGAAGAAGAAAGTTTTATCAGATTTTTTCGTAAATTTGATTGTTTTAAGATTAGTAGAGTATTTATATCATCAATATTCCTTAAATCGATACGTTTCAAAATATATGACATCTGCCTAAATTACCATTAAAACATTGTTGACAGAAATATTTTATTTAACCTTATTTATAGCCAAGCTAAAATAAGAGGCAAAACATAACCAAAAAGTGTTTCTGTAATAATTCGACTAATAATAAATATAAGATTACAAATATTGGTTAAAAACACCAAATTTAATTATGGGTTAAAATAAAACATACCTTGTAAAAAATCGTTACATAATAAAATATTTGTTTCCTGACTTTGATAGGCTTCATGTATTAATGTTTTATAAATTCTGATCCTGACACATTTATTCTTTAATTAAATTGATAGTAGTGTTTTTGTTGCTAATACCATTGTTGTCATCGCCGTATTTGAAATTATAAAGTGTATTCTAAACTTTTTTAAAATATATAATATCATATTTATAATGTTTTAAAACTGTTAGTGGTTTTTGTCCTAAATTTTTATATATATTTGGTAAATTATGTATATATATTTTATAAAATTTATTATTATTTATTATTTGAACTCCAATATCGTGCCATAATCATTTTCGTCCCAAAAAACGTTAAGATCACGTTATGACGTTACGTCTGGAAAATCTTGCCGTTTTGTTGCAAATTATATTTAGCTTGTAAATTTAGCTCCTTACTTAACAGCACATTAGCACTAACCAGCATAGACGATCCAGAAAATATTTTGAGGCTGACATATCGTCACTCTTTAATATTTGACTATGCCACGTCCCCATGCCCTCCCGCCTGGATCCGCCAATGTCAACCAGTACATTAACGTTATCAACAAATCTGCCCTATGTCGTATAAATAGGATTAAAATACCACGAGAGCGCTCTATGGCTGTGTGTGCTATGTATTATGACTATTATGGATAAACATATGTATTTATATAATTTTATGTCCTCAAATAGTTAAATGTGAGGCAGAAAGTTACCTTTTTAACAGATGATGCAAAATACCCCATCTAAAGTGGAAGGGTAAAAGTAAAAATCACACCATTTGAATGATTTTCAGAGGCGATGTGTTTAAGAGGGGTAAATTTCAAAACCTAAAAATTAAAACCAACCTTTTTTAAAGCCATTGCCAGGAGCTTCTACTCATATATGTATTTAATGATACATATAGTTTTCTATTTTTTGCTTATACTACGTAAATATATAATTACTAATTGTAAAAATCATGTGACAGTTATAATACATAAGTAAATGTTGTGCAGTTTCTTTAGCTAGTTTATTTAAAAATAAACGTCTTATTTACACATTTACACATATATATACATACATACATAATTTTCTTAGGTAAACAATTATATGACCTCTGCTATATTCGATACACTTATTTTAAGACTCTGTTTACTTATAAATTAGAATGTTATGCATAAATAATAATATTAATACGAATTATTTGAGCTTAAATGTATTTTTATTTACTAATATCAAGGTAGTAGAGAGATAAAATGGCGGTTATTCAATGTATTGATTTAATAACAATTGTTTATTTTCAAATATATTAATACTATTTTTGATTTAATAATAATATAGGAAAACGATTGTTTTGTTTTATATTCATGGTTTATCCGTATTCTTAAATATTTTCAGTATTCGCAAATACATATGTTATATATAATTTACAATTATTACGGAAACAAATATTTAAGAATGGATATTTCATATCAAACTTCAATCATGAATAAATTTAAAACCAATGTTACAAACATTTATTTTGAGCTCAATAAAAAACTATGAGTACAAATTAAATTCTGAAAGTTTTTAAATGGAAAATGTATTCTTTGATATTTGATACAGTATTCGCCGATATTCTTTTTCTGATATAAGTGTTTTTTGTGACATTCGCAAATACATTTTAAATTATCGGATATTTGAATTTGTATAAGTATTCATAATATTCTCAGATAATTGTGATATTCTTGTTATTTTTCATTTTTGAATATTATTCAATATTTGTATCATATTTTGGGAGTAAATATATGTTTTGTTTAATTAAACTAGCAAAAAAATGTTTATTTAATTATTAAAACGTGTTCTCGATTTTCGATAAAAGAGTAGGCCAAAAAAACTCCCCTATATTTTTATGTAAATAACTTCCAATACTCTGTCGAACAATTGAAAAAAAAATGTATTGCATCCCAATTAAATACGATATTTATTATTGAATATTAACATACACATACAAACTATATACATAGTTAACACATTGTTGAAACTTATATTTAAATGAATCATTCATTTAGTAATTTAGTGATAATTGCTTTTACGCACATATTTGCATCATCAAAATGTTGACAACATTCTACGGCAATTAGCCCTCCAAAGAGTAAACGTATGAATTTAAATTGAAGCACCATTTAGCGTATCCACAAATACAGACCGAAACCAAAGGTTTCAATTCCATTTATCAATAATATAAAATGTGCCGCGAGCGTCTTTTTCGAAGGTCACGTTCCAATTAAATGTATCAGCTAAAGCTCATTCTCAGTTAACAACAACAACAATAACAACAACAAAAATCTAGTACATAAGTTGTGAATTTTACTCAGGGTCAAATATTTCGTCAGTTACGTTACAAGTACGATGACCCACACTTATATATTATTATATATTATTAATTGCTGAATTCAAACGCAATAAATGGCGTATTTGATATATATATATATATATTCATTAATATATTGTGAATGATTCTTATACATACATTGATAATACACATGAATATGTATTTGTATATATATATATATAAATATCTATACTCTATACATATACTATGGTGCGAACGAAAATAGAAAACGCGCGCCAAGTATAATGAACTGTTTGCGCGCGCGATCTTCTTGGCGCCCTGTCTTCTTGTAATGTTGCTAGTTTCTGTTTCTTTTTTTGGTCTGTGTTCTTTATTTATATTCTGTGAGTGCGCCGCCGCCGCCACGCCATAGAATACCGGCCGGCTCATCCGCACAATGTGGTGGACGTTCGTTCAGATGCAAAAAAAAACGCTTAACATGGTTTATTATTGTGATATGAATACAAATTATGTTACAAGTATATATTACCTCTTGGTTACCTCTATGTTTTAATGAATAAGAGACATTCCATGACATTCCATGAGTGCTATTAATATATTAGTTACTGGTTTGGTATTTTCCAATTCGATTGACTTTTATATCACAAAGAATTTCAAATAAACTGATTTTTAATTAGCTGCAAAATTTTGACAGCACTTATATTGTATTAGTATGACACACACATGAAATATATACATTAAAATTCCTTGAGCACCCAAATTTAAAGAAATATACATATCTAAATACTTATTTGCGTGAATGCAAGCTAATATATATTTATATGTGTATATATATCATATATATATATATATCGTATATACTTGCACATGTGCGTATAGAGAAAGACAGACAATCGTTTCTTTTTCCTTCACCCAAATAACATTTATTTGAAATCGGCAAAATGTCTTTGAGGTAAATTTCTACGAATTCGAAAACACATACACACTTTATCTTTTTCAAAATATATACAGTATATATATATATATATATATATATGTTTGTGTGTGTGTGTGTATGTGTTTGTGTGATGCTGATTTTTTGTTCCAAATATATGTACGTGATTTTGTGGTATAAGTTGAGTAAGTATGGGTTTATGTAATATTATAAATTATGCAGATAAAGAAGTCGTATTTTAGACGATCATTTTTAATTTGCATTTATGTTTATTTTATATATTTTGCAGAATGTGAATATACATATTGTAAAAATTCAGCGAAAACTGAGTATAAATAAAATATATATGCATTTTTTAATAATTATATTTTGCTTTACGAAGTTTTGTATTGATAATAGTAGGCTTCGATAATATTATTATTAAAAACATAATTTGGAATATTAAATATTTAGATCGAAATAAATAAAAAAATATATATATTAATTATTGTTTTGTATAATTAGAAATAATAATTATTACATTTAAGCTGGTACAAAAAAAATGTTATTTCCCCACAAGACCTGCCTCAAAGTCTAAGAAAAGAAAAGAAATAAGGCTAAACACAAGCGAACGAGGGCAGTCCATCCCACTCAACGGTCAATCCGTTGAGATTATCTATATATTTTGTTATCTTGGGTGATTATTGACTGCATTGATAGTGGCACAGATATTGATATTTTTAAGCCTAAATCAACAAATCTCTCACTATTCAACTCCAATATGAAATCGGTACTTATCTACGGTTTCGAGTCGTGGAAAATGACCTCTACTCTGGCCGGTAAATATCATATTTTTGACAAATACTGCCAGATATTGGGCAATACATGGACGGTTGTGGTCTCTAATACTGTTATATAGAGACGCAAGATATTGTCTCAAAGTAAGTGAGACGTAAAAAGTGGAATTAGATCGGTCACATCTTTCGGCGTGGTTTGAACAAGATTGCAGCTGAAGTACTGCAATGGAACCCGGAAGATAGTCGAGGAACAGTTTCCAGAGAGCTCGCACAAACTGGAGCACAAAAAAAAACTATCAAATGATCTCCGACCAAATGCTTTGAAATGCAACTAGTACAACAATCTCTCTGGGTATGCGATGATTTTCCAGGTAGAAAGTATAGCAATTTCAGACAGTATTATGTTGAACTAAAAGCTATACATTTAGTAGACAATAAAATTGTAAATTGCTCGGACAGTCAAGCTGCTTTAAAAGCACTAACTTCCAAATCGGTCCAGGAACGTCTCCAGGAAACTCACAGAGCTATATCTTTCAACAATAATGTTGAGCTGAGGTTTCATGTATCTTAGATATATTTGAAAAATAGGGAGACAATGAAATGGCCAGAAATGGTTCAAGCAATGACTTGCATGAGCCGGAGACATTGGCGTGCAAATATTATACCACCATTAGAATTGAGGTCAAAGACAAAGTCCAAACCATACAAATAAGTATGTATTATGAATCTGCAAAATACTTAAAATTTAAACACTTCATCAAAAGACCAGATCTAAATTAATTTTGAATTTAATCACGCTAACTAACCTCCTTACGGAGAGTGTGGTATGAAAGAGGAAAAATATAATAAGCAAAACATAAAATTGTTTTAGTGGTAGTGGATCTTGCTTAAGAATAGCATAATGGGTCGAAATTGAGACGGCTGTCTCTTTATTTAAGAGACGTATATTTTAAAAATCAATCTACTGTAATCTACCTGTAGCGTCATGTGAGAACAAAATTTACGTTTATGAATATTCACTCGATTGCGTTACAGATTTTCTAGTATCCATTCAAAATCTAACAAAATTATAAGAATCCATAAAAAGCTAGTGTATCAGCATACTTAAAATGATAGACCTGTTGATTATATCGAGTAGCGATTGATAATTATTATTTCCAATACTTATTATATAATTCTTTAGCTGCTTTAGCTGATACGAAACAAAATTTATATAAACAAAAATAAGTGCATTCATAGGACAATAAAAAATTTGCTCATCAGGTTTGAAAAGGCGATTCAAATGATGTACTTTGGATTTTAAACAACATAAATGGAATTTAGCGGATGCAAAGTTTTGATAATATAATTCATCAGCAATTTGTCTACAAAATAATAATAATAATATGACTTTTACATGGACATTTATAAAACGTCGCAGTTCTTTATTTTCGCCCTTTTAGGTCGTACTTTACGACCTTAAATTTTAAATATGTGGTTAGCAAAGTACCTTATATAATAAATTGCGGATGTGTATATACTAGGTATATTATAAGTTTTGAATTTTAAAATTTTAAATTATTTTCTTGTATATTAGGAAAATTAAATGTTTGGCTTGATGCTTTAAAAATTAACAATTGCAAGCTTTTTCTCAACCAATAATAATACAATAAATATTTGAAATAGTAAAATATGCTTTTTACATACTCATTTAGCTCTTAAACTTACAAATTTTTTTGACAATATCGTTTATGAGGATTTAAAAATTAAAAGGAAAAAATGTATACTATTAAATATTATGATTGGAAAATATCACAAGCACGTGACACAGATAAATATCAAACAATGAATGCTTTTTATTTACAAGAGTGGGGGAAGTGGGGCGAGAATAGTATAGTAATGGTTATAGGAAATCTCTCATGGGTTAATGAAAAGTCCGATAGGCTGAATGTTTTAATTAGATAAAATGCTTATTTAAATATTATTTGTGCTGCATATAAGCTCATATGGGTTCGCGTCACAATTTCTAGATGTTTATTTCATACAAATAATGAAATGTCAAAAAATGTTGAAAAATTGTGAGGCGACACAATTTTTATTTGCCTTCATTTAATTTAATTTAAGAAATTTTGTCGTGACATAATTGACTGTTTGTCACTAGAAATTTTGACACTGCGCCGCGCTGCCCTATATGTCGATGGAATTAGCTCGCAATAACACAATAGAATATTTTTATTATTCTCGACCACGTTCAAATTTTGAGATTTTGTAAATAATTATAATATTATATATAAAATATTATTACTTTATGTTATTCTTATTTGGTAAAAAAATTAAAACAGTTAATAATATTGTTTTTAAATCAATGTTATTTAAACGGATCCGACTTGTAAATAATAATAATCATAAACCAATTCAATATATTTAATACGAAAAAACTTATAGAAAACATAACTTATATAACAACTTTTTTTAAACTTATTCACTCGCTGACAATTAGTATATAAAAATGATTAACAATTTTAAATAAAGGGACAATAATTATAATTATCAATATGTGATGTGCGTCTTCCCAATATAATTTTCAAAAAATTTCCACTTAAGTGCGTAGAACAAACAACAACTGTTTCAATAGTGAACACATTTGTTTTTTGTTCAAAAATAGTATTTTGTCCACCCACTCATTTTATCAGAACTTTTTAAAACAAACATACACTCTTTTATACTATGTACGTGTGTATAGTGTACTCTATAAGTAATATATATATATATATATTTATATATACTCCTACAATATATAGAATACACACACACACTTTGAAAATAGCATCAGCTCGTTTTGCATTCGCATTTTTTTCGTTTGTAGGTAGGTATTTATCTTGAAATTAAAAATAAATAGCAAAATTGCGTCATCATTGATTTATTTTTGTTGTATATAGTCAGCAGCTAATCTTTCTATGCGACGCAACGTGGAACGTGCTACTCTACGCTTATGAGCCTCAAAATGCCTCGAAAGTCCTATTAATAGAATTGAGAATAAAATATCCATTCATTGAAACTTGTTTTTTTTTATTGTTTTCACTTTTTTATAGCAAATTTTGGTGTAAACATGCGTCTTAAATCTAATAATTTAAATCAATTTATTATGAAACATATATAAATTATTTTATGCATTCTGTGAAATAGTGATTTTATGTGTATCAATAATTTTATATTATAACATATTACATAATATAAACGAGAATACACATTACTGATTTATTATCATTATCAATAATTAAAAATCCTATTTTATTGAAAACAAATTCAATTTCTGGAAAACAGTAAATTCGACGCAATAATAATATTTTCCATAATCAAGTCAGATTATTATTACAGAGATTATAGCCAGATAAGATCTACATAGATTAAAAACAATTCGGATATAAATAATACATTTAAATTTACGATCTTGGCCTTACACACAGACACAGACACAGTAATTATCTTAAAAAGGTCTGCATTTCAAGATGTCGTTCAAACATTATTATCGTTTTATCTTATCTGCATTCATTTAAAAACATTTGTAAGCTATATTCATTTCATGAGAAAGCAAAACCTTTTCACATCCTTCCGAGAAACATATCTACATATCAGATACAATATATATACATACCTAAACACATACAAACACTTATACAATATACATACAGTATATATGACACATATAAAAGTACTTCGCAAACCGTTGTGCCGGCTATATATATAAGTTCTTTTAATGTTGCAGGTACAAAATGCCACCTCAAAATACAACTGATACCATCGTTGACTCAACAGCGAAAACGAATGGTAACCAGAAGGCCACTCCAGAAAATGGTGCAACACGGGAGATAATGAAACTTGAGGCTCCGACAGCTACGGTCGTGGTTCCGCCAGACGGAGGTTGGGGTTGGGTAGTAATGGTGGCATCCTTTAGTTGCAATGTTATCGTTGACGGTATCGTTATGAGTGCAGCTACATTCAAGGAGGACATTCAAAAAGAATTTAATGGTTCTTCGTCTAGTGTCAGTTTAAATTTTTTATATAATATTATTATATTAATAATATTTTTTTTTTTTTAAATACAGGTTTCTCTAGTATGTTCACTTCTAAGTGGGTTCTATTTGATTGCTGGTCCGTTCGTCAGTGCTTTAGCCAACAAATGGGGTTTCCGTCCGGTGACAATAATTGGATCTATTATTGCTTCTATAGCCTTTGCCATGTGCTACTTTGCCAACGGAATATTATATCTATATCTTGTGTACGGCATTATTGGCGGAATTGGATTCTGTATGATTTATATTCCGTCTGTAATTGTGGTGGGCTATTATTTCGAAAGGTGGCGAGCTATGGCCGTTTGTGTATCGCTTTGTGGCTCTGGAGTAGGCACATTTGTTTTTGCACCCTTAAATGTTTACCTTATCGAAAAATACGGCTGGCGTGGTGCACTTTTAGTGCAAAGTGGAATTATTTTGCTGTGCACAATATTTGGATCAATGTATCGACCATTAAAACCAATTCAAGTAACAATCGATGAAGAGCCAGAAGAAAAAGAGAGGATGCTACCAGTGATATTCACAAAACCTTTGCCTGAGGGACGGTATGCCTTTTCCGTACCAAATAGTTCGCATAACACATGGATTGGAGCTAGCAATAATACACATTATCCTACTGCAGCTGAAGTATTTAGAGGTAGTGGTGCCAACCTAGAGCGTCGTCCATCCGGAACGTCAACTGCAGTATTAAATATTGCAGCCACTAAAAAACTGGAACAATTGTCACGTGCTCAACGACGTTCGTCTGGTCAGTCTACGCCAGAAGATATTATGCCACAGCCACTATTTAACCCACACAACAATGAATTGAATACGGTCGGTGAAGCGGAAGAGGAAGAAAACGAAAATGAAACTCTTATCGAGGAAGGGGTTAAACCAGTTATGTTGACTGAACGTCGTCACACAGTTTCCGGACGTCGACCAAATCTACCAATTCGTTCTAGGAACGGCAGTCGTCGTGGTACAATTATCGACAATCGTCCACTTTATCGAGATGATATTTTCTTCAGTGGATCGCTGGTACGAATCCCTCAGTACAAATCACAGTCTTCGCTGGGATACCATATGACTGTTACACGTCTTCCAACCGAGAAAGATGTAGAGGAGGTTTGTTAATTTTGTTGTATATAATATTTTTTTTATATAAAAAACAAAACAATATGTTTTATTGATTAGGATGAAGAACAGCAATGCACCGTTTGCCCTGAAGCTGTCCGAAGGACTCTTGCTACTATGCTGGATTTGAGTTTGCTGAAATCACCATCGTTTATGCTTCTAGCTCTTAGTGGATTTCTCACAATGATGGGTTTCTTTATTCCGTTTATGTTCATGGCTGTGCGAGCCACCGACAGTGGAATGGAAAAGAACATTGCATCATTAACTGTTGCTGCTATTGGAATATCAAATACAGTTGCCAGAATTATTTGTGGAATGCTAAGCTCATTTAAGGGCGTGAATGCATTACACATTAACAATGTAGCCATTACCGTAGGTGGAATTGCAACAATTTTTAGTGGATATTCTATTAGCGAATCATATCAGTTTACATACGCTGCTATATTTGGAATTGCAATTGGTATAAATTTTTATTTAAATTTAATTTTTAATTTTATTTTCATTGATTTTCTACTTTATTAAATAGCTTGTTTTTCTGCACTGCGATCATTAATTGCTGTGGATTTAATGGGTCTGGAAAAACTTACAAACGCCTTTGGAATACTTATGTTATTTCAAGGTCTAGCTGCTGTTGTTGGTGCTCCGATTGCCGGTTTGTTATCTAAACATTTCATATTTTGAATTATACTAACTTCTACATTTTTTTCAGGTTTATTATATGACGCTACTAAAAATTATGATTACTCGTTCTTCTTTGCCGGAAGTCTGATAACATTATCAGCAGTTTTGTGCTATCCACTGAACTATGTAAACAGATGGGAGAGGAAACGTGCCTTAGAAAAGGCAAATTTAAATCCAGTTGCATAACATTAGAGTAACTCTGACTCATTTAATGCAATCATCATAAATATAGATTCTTTACAAACAATAGACGCATTTTGCGTACATTATCATAACACATACAGATCGATCATACAGATATGAGAGTAAAGACAAGTATAATACACTGTAAATATCTATATGCCTTATCGACATAATGTCCGACGCCATTTATTTGTGTCTTATAAAAATATATTTAAAAAAAAAACTTGGTGTAAGCATATGTCAGACTTAACCGACCTAATTTTAAACTATACTGCCTGTAAGCCCAATAACTTCCTATACATACAATAACTTAAAGTTTAAGATTGTACAATATAAAGTGATATTAACAAAACAAAAAAAAACAACAAAAAACTAAAATATTGTACAAAAATCATAGATTTAATGAAACCCAACAGAACTGTTGCAGTTCATTTAGCTAGTGTATAATTGAACATGAAAATTAGAAATTGTTAGTATATTACTTTTTAACGCCAATCCCAATATTTGTTGAAAACCTTGCGCCAGTTTGGTTTCAATATAAACTAAACAACATCGATTGCATACAATATCTTTTGCGCCATTTTATAGATCAAGAATAGTTTCAAAAATAGTTTCTTTTTATTATTGAAGCAATTATATTTTGGTTTTTGTTTAATTGAAATCAAATTGGTATTTTAGATTTATCAACTAATTTTATTTAAATAATGAATCGATTATTTTTATCACTACATTTACATACATGAAATAGAATAATAGATAGTTGTAATATCTGTATTTGTGTAGGTTCAGAACTGTGATATCGGCATAAAAATAATAATTATAATATTATTATATTTGTTGATGCTTTTAAAAATCAGTTGGATTTATTAGGTTTTACCTATTATAATTAAAAAATATATTAAAAAAATGTTGTTTTCATGGTTTTAGATAAGAATATAATTTTACATGTTTCCATTATTTAAAATCTTTATTCATGTTAATGTTTAGGTCCCTGATTATCCAGTGAATGCATATTTTTTGTATTTGTTTTTCAGTGTCGTTAAGTGTACCAATATTCTATTAAACATTTTTTGAGACATTATTGTTTTAATTTTTTAAATATATTTGTATCTAAATACATGTAAATTATTTTTTCACATATTCTACATTTTATTTATTTAAACTTTAAAGTGATCTTTTCGCAAAAAATATGTATCGCGGTTCAGTAGATTTTATTTATGCCGCTCTTTAATTATTTAATACAAATTTATAGAAACATTTTTTAAAAGCTTATAATTTATTATTTACTAAATATAAAGCACATGGCTAAGTACGGTATAAAAACTACAAAAACTAAATATATGAATCAATAAAGCGCCAGTAAAACAATTGAAATGCAGCAAAATGTTCAAAACGGCGGAATGACATAGACCTCGTTGCACTTCATACAAACGAATTCAAACAATTTTTAGAATAGAACACGTGCACAAAAACGTCCGAGCTTTTAAAAGCAAACACTCAATACATGAGACCCATATGTCTAGCATAAATATAATAGCAAGCACAATATACGCCTATAAAAATAAATTATTACTTGTTAAATATGTTTTTATAGCTTTTAGTAAACATATTTTTTCGCCCGAGTGGAGAGGTAAATAATTGTTTGCGCGAATAATATAGTACCAAATTTTTCGTTATAATAAAATCATTTGTGACGGTGTTAGAGCATGAATGTACTAATAAAAGGAATAAGAAAAAGCAATGGATGTCTTTCGTTCGATTTCTTGTGCCAGTTTGAAATTGTTTAATTTAAATTAAAAGCGACGTTAACGATTTACATTACAAGAAAAAGAAAAAAAATATGGTGTCAACATTTCGTGCATGAAGCTAGTACCAAACACTGCGAAAATTCCGCCCAATATAATTTAGTGACACATTATTCTGTAGACAATTTAGCCGCGGAATTTTCGCTTTGTTTTTAGCGCAAACTTAGTACTTTATTAAAGTTTGCTGATGTGAAATATATTTATTTGTGTGAATTTATTTTTTCTTTTTTGTACAAATTTGTAATTAAAATGCAAATATAATACTTTCAGCGGTACATCAACTCGTATATGCGTATAGATGCCGTAGTATGAGACATTGTGTCTCGGAATTTGCTATATGTGTTTATATCGGCTTGGTTTCAGATAATGGGCACATACTTCAAAATTCGAATTACGATGCAAAGTACCTTATTCGCACTTTGAAAAATTTTGACGTTGCTTGGATTTAAACCATCTTGTTGAACTGCTGTGAGACGGCTACTGGTTTTTGAAGAGTTTTGGCATCCACAGGCAGTGTTTTGTGCTTAAAATGACAAAGCATGTGTTTTTTTTTGCAACTTTTGTTCGTATATACCAAACACTTAAAAATATCGCCAATCATACTTGATATTAGTGTTTTAAATCACTTAGGTTTTTTTGGCTCTTTTAACTGTTTTTATTGCTATTTTCAGAAATTTTTTGGCAAAAAAAAATGTCATTATTTATTAATTTTTTTATATCCAAAATTTTTAAACATATTGCCAATTTGATAAAAAGCCTAGAAACCCGAAACCTTGCTAAATATTGTTTTTAAATGATTTGCTCTTGGATTGTTTTTTTATATTTATATATTTTATAGTCATTTTTTTATATATAAAGCAATAATATTTACTACATTTTACATAGTTAAAATGTGATCAAAAAAATGTTATAAATAATTTAATCAACCCTAAAAAACAATGTTATTAATATAAATTCTCAACTCCTCTCTCTTGATATATGTATTTGACCACCCTTAACTTTTTATTTGGGTCACAAAGGGTTAAATGTATGTTTGCCCAATTAAGGGTTTTGACCATATTTGGTCACCCCCTAATGAGAGGTAGGGGAAGTTTCAGCTCGATTGGATGACAGGAAGTCGGTTAATTAGGCCGCTTTAGAATCCGTGCAAGCATGCTTCTCGATACCAACTCTTCTCGATCCCACACTTATATCTAGATAGCGATCATAAATATTTTTGATTTAGATAAACCCTACATTGACTTTAATTTTTTTTAAATATTTGTTGTTTTGTAAAATCGTTTGAAGCGCAAAGGTCATGCTCGTTCCATCCCCGTCAAACAATTTCAAGTATTTTGCACTTAAGCTGGACTTTATCTGCCTTCATGAGGCAGAGGCAGATGTCATGCACGTATATGCAAATTCGAGAACAAACGGTCGAAAATGCCTTGGCAAAAATGTCTGCATGCATATCAAATGCATAAGTGCACATATCCATATATTATGCACTATTGGCATTTTACAGGCATATCTGCACGCGTGCAAAATACATGCAGATTATGTGCACATGCAGAAATTGTTTGACGGGATCATTTTTTGTGAAATTACTAAAAAAAAACTTTTCTATTATAGCTATAAAATTTCCAAAAAAGTAATGGTGACTGAAATCTATAGCTTAAATGCTGTATTTGTGTATGAAATCTAGCTCATATTTCTTAAAAAATCTATATTTCTATATGCATCAGAGATCGGGCTGCCGTTTTTTAGTTGATACTACTACTACTACTTAATTTTAATTTAAAAAACTTATAATAAAATTTGGCATAAGAACTTTTTGCCGATGACAGTGCATTCTATTAAATTTTCCCTACCTCTTATTAGGGGGTGACCAAATATGGTCAAATCCCTTAATTAAGCAAAAGAGGAAAAAATTTAAAAGGCACTAGATTAAGAACTTTTTGTAAAAATATATCTGCTACTTTACATTTAACCATTTGCTGCCCAAAAAGGTTAGGGTGGTCAAATACATATACCAAACATTGTTTTTTTAGGGTTGATTAATTTAAAGGTCACTTTAATAATAAGTCAATATTTAATATTGAAGTCAACGGATACAATTATCTTTTTTTCATTCATTGAAATGCTTATACAAAAAAATGGCTACAGCCGCTTAGCCGCCATCCACCAGCTTCAAAGTCGTAGCTAGCCGCCGCAGATAAAATATTATCGTCCCTAATTCTTATATGAACATTTACTATATATAACTAAAAAATGTGCTGAGTCCTAATTATATATAGATATAAAATAGAAATAAACAAATTTTACTAAAAATATAAATAGCTTAACAGACATGAAGTACATAGCCATAAAGTGATAATTATGATTTTTTAAATTATGCTATATTATGTTTTATGTGGTTTTAAATGGCTCGTCATAATGGAAACATTATATTTAAAAAAATATAGTCAATGCGATTTCTTACTCTATTTTTTACGAAGAGTTAGGGATAACTCTCACCTAGGGCGCACACACTCCACTTTTGACTGGCACTCTTGACTGTTTCACATGTTTATATGAATATACACACACATTCTAAACAGTCAAAAGTTTGACCGACAAAATCAAAATGGTTTGATTTTGTTGGCCAACTTTGGCGCTGTAGTCACTGAGTTCTGTGGATAATACATGAGTT
>JAAAKO020015306.1:0-16428 GCA_010015015.2 Bolitophila cinerea
TAAAAAAAGATTTTCTATGAATTATTAAGATTTTTTTAAATAAAACTTTAGTTGTTTTTGTTGTTTTTTTATTGATATATTGTTTGACACATGTTTTTAAAAATACGCTTGAATTCATATATTTGTATACAATACATTTATTTCATTAGTCCAATACGTAGCAAGTATCAATTGTAGTACATAAGATAAAATAAAAAATATATAAAACAAAATAAAAAAATAAATCTAGAAAAAGAAAATGGAAAAACAACCATATAAGATCAATAAGGTGGAAAAAAAGAAGAAAGCCGTTTTTTTTTGTTTCTGCAATATTGGTTTTACTTGTAATATTATGTGTGTAATACATACTCAGATTAATTATATTTATATGCTTATTTCAAGAAATAACATTAATTCCGACAATATCCGACAACGGTAAAATAATATTTTATTCATTTTTCTTGAAATATTTTTTAATGTAGAATTTTCTTCCTTTTTTACCGCTTTGGAGATAAGTCAACTTATGTGACCAGTTTCGTTTTAAATTAAAATAAGTTTATATATTTCATCATAACTATGGCAGACACATTTTTTTAATTATATATTTATTAATATTAAAATATGTTTAGGAAGTTTTGGAATATTCCTAATTATAAAAACATTTTTTTTTGAAATAGTTGATTTTCATAAACTTGCCAAAAATAATGATATATTTCCCTGTGTGCTGCGGCTGGCAACGGCTTTTACTAGCTGTTACGAAGGGAGGGAAGGGTGGTAAGGTAATATTATGTATCTATCAAAAGTATGTTAACACTTCAATATTTTACAACTTTTTATAACTTAATTTAATATATTTTAAGCCGATCATTAAAATTTTAGAAGTATCCAAAAAAAAATATATATAAAGGGGGGAAATTATCGTTTCAAAAATATGTAAACACTCCTTTTAAAAGACACAGTGTGCAACATTTTGCTAGGACATCTTCGGTAGTTTATCTGGAAATGAAAGCGAAATGATATGTATCTTTGATGTTGACTCTCAAATCTCTGATATTTTAAGGAGTCTTTCTGCGATCTTCAAGTTTAGCAGATGTTTTCCAACAGTGACAAGTCCGGACTTTGCGTTAGGCACTCCAAAACGTTTATTTTGTATTGTATAAAACAAATGTATAAATAACAACAATTTTAGCCTATTTGATTATTGCATTTGTCTTGTGAAAAATTAAATTGTTTCCTATCATACGTTTAACTTCTGATAATATAACGTATTCAGGATTACAATTTAGCCTACTTCATTTGAGGATATACACACCCAGACCATAATTTCTTGATAAATTTTATTTTAATGTTAGATTTTTGCACCTAGTTTGACAGTACTTTCCCAGTACGTCAATCGTCAACACAAATAAAAATTCTACCTTGGATATGTCGCATTCTTATCATCCATTCTTCGGTCTATAGCTCTTTATTATTATATGTAGGATTATTTAAGACATGTTTGTAATAAACCTGATTATTACTTTCCTGGTAATTCTTTCGTGCGTAATTAGCAAAGTCAAATAGTCATCTTAGTCATCGTTTTTTCCACTTTTAGTAGTTTTTCGTTGGCGTTATGGATGTCAAACCGGTGCAACTTAAGGTAAGATTAAACGATCCAATTTACCGCGTCTAGTGCGTTAAATGTTCACGTTTTTGGAACGCACCGTCTAATAAAGCATGGGCTTGTAAACGTGCATATTAGCATTTTTTTGAATTGACGTGCGTCGTGTAATATGGTTGAATGCGGCATATTTTGTAAATGGCGTGTTCTGCCGCGTTCAATTGTCACGAACAAACTGGTTTGTTTAAACGTAGAAATGTCACACGCTCGTATAATGTAGGTACGATCAGCCAGTGGCACGCGCGTAGCTGAAACGCGTCATTTTTGTTTTTTCTCAAACGCGCCACCCTTGTTCGTTCGAATGCCACGCGCAAACGCAGTAAAAACGAGCAATGTAATACCTCTGCCTTGTGCAAACATTTTAAAATTATTTTCCACGCACATGCCACGCGCGTAAACGCGTCATGGCACGCACCGTCTAAACCTAGCTTTAGCCATCATTATTAAAAACATGTATTTTGAATTTTTCGAAATGTTTTACCTTCATTATGTTAATTTATTATTACTTTATGCTCCTTAATCGTTAAATTATTAAATTTGGTCATTACTTTGATTTAAGCGCTATATATAAATTGACAGAAAACCTAAAAAACTTTTTTTCCTATGTTATGGATTGACTAAGTTTCCTATACACTTTTTTAAATATTTTTTTAAATTGGCATACTTTATTTTAATTGTAGTACACTATATAGCAAATTTTAAAAGGTCTTAAGCAGTAAATAGCAAACAATTATTATTGGCGTTGCAAAATTAAGTTAACACTATGTGATTTTTTTTAATATCGATTGAATCAATATTTAACTTTTAAAATAGCTTTTTTTGACGTTATACCACAATTTTTCTTTTACATAACGGTAAACAGTTCTATTGTGTTGTATCAAAAAATATTGTAATATGGACACAAACTCAGAAAAAGAAGTGTAAACATACTTTTGATAGAAATTGTACATATAAAATCGCAAGGTAAATAATCAATAAAAAAAAATCAGGACTGTATACATTTTATAATTTAATTTTAAAATATACAATTTTTGAATAACTTATATTTTTCGAAATTATTTTTGTTTTAAATTAAATTTCAAAAGTTCCATTCGTAGTCTTTTGCCGCATTTGAAACTTATTATAAACGAAACGAAACGACGGGTTTGAAATTTCTGAATTTTAAATTCTAAAAATCGATTGTCTCATGTTGTGAATTCGTTTGTATGAATTGCAACGTGGTCTATGGCATGCCACCATTTCTATAAATAATTTTTATTGCTATTATCTTCTTAAAATTGTAAATATCTCCATCTAACATTTTTTATTTAAAATTAATGTAGGCTAAAAATATTAGCATTGAATTTGAAGTAGGATATGACTGACCTTGCAAAAAAAAAGTGACAGTCTAATACTGAGTTACTACTGGTTAATAATGGTTTTCCACAAATTTGCTGACCAATGACAATCATAAATTCATAATATTACCTCTACCTATCCATGATACAAATCGCGATCGCGATACATTTCCCTGGCTCTATTTTGTTTTCTAAAAATGTCTATATTTTTGTTTTCTCTTATTGGTTTTGCTTTTTATAAGGTCATATTTGGATTTATTTTTATCATAGTTATAAGAGACTTATCTCCTCCTAGGAATGTCGTCGACTTATGGTCGGTTTTGCCATTTTATAATTTTTAAGCTAGATATATGACATTTTTATTACTAGATCTAATATTTCGTGTGTATAAAAGCTATACAAAATTGAATATAGCATTCGAATTTTTCTAGCATTTTATTACAACATTTTTTAGCATTTATATTTAGATTTAGGCATTTTTTTAAATATCATAAAAAATATTTTTTTTAATGCTGAAGATTCATCTTTTAATCTTTTTTTGGTTACAAAAACAATACTTTTTATTGATTTTTGCTTTAAATAAAAATAATTTTGTTTATTTTATTTTTTTAGGGATATTGCGGCATCGCAGCTCTAACTTAAACTCCTGACTGAAACTTTACGGTAAACTCATATATTCCTATTTTTTCATCTTTTTCTTTCATTTTATCTACTTCATCTTTCTTCTTTGTCTGTCTTTTCTTATGTTTTCTTGCCGCTTTTACTTTATTTTTATCCTCTAGTACAAAAAAAAACTAATATCAAACAGTGGGGTAAGTGTGGGGAATAGGGAATCTATAAGAACAGCTCGCGCCAGTATGTGGACTAAACAGACTTAGTTGAGGTATTTCTGGACAGGAAACTTGGTGTTTTGGTGGATTATATCAAAACTATAGCTGTATAAATGACCAAGACCATAGCTAAACGCAAAAAATTGAATACTAAATTAAATGGATTGGAATGTCGAAAGAAGAGGAGACAAAAAAAATGATTACTGTGAGAACAATTAGGATGACGTATGTTTTCTTGTACTAAATGTGCCAATTAATTTGCCATCCATATCAGTCAGTTCGTAACTACTGGCCCCAATTTTTCGTTTTACAATGCACTTCATAAACTTTGGAGACAACTTCGTTCAAATGCTTTTAGCAGAGTCTGACAAAACTAAAATTTTCGCCAAACCGTTTCTCCAGCTGAATAATATATTGGTCGGCTGCGTAGATCGTATCGTTTCTTGCTCACGTCATACGACTTCCTAAGATTTTCCTTTACTATCTGTGGGATCTTGGAAGTGCGTTCTTCACTGGTATCTTCTGTGGGTTCGTCGGACGGAATGAGATCTTAATAGTCTCCTGACTGAGCCATATTTTGGGAAAAGTTAACGAAGTACGGCGAGAATTTGGTTGACATGTGGATGTGGATGTAGCTATTCATGGCACAAGATATATCGGAAAGATTTTGATCCCAATTTCGGTGGCTACTTTATGTACGCCCGATCGATGTGCCTATAACTTAGTTTGACTTAGGGTGATTAGATAACGATATGTCAGCCACGTGCGCCCTTTGTAGCCCTCTAAGAACTTTTGGAACTCCGCGGATACAAACTGTTTACCGTTATCACACAATATTGTTTTGGGTTCACCAAATAAAGTGTGTTTTTTTAGACGTGTGGTTTTTTAATCTGCGGCATTATTTTTTTCGAAGATGGTCTTTTTGACAGCTGTCACTTGATTTATGCTCAGTTTGGTTTGCTATTTTATAATGAATAGACTTACTCCTGAACAACGTTTGCAATTCGTACAAATTAATTACCAAATAATGGTTCAATTCCAATATTTGGTCGACATAATCGCCCAACACTCTGTTGGCAACCATGGATCGGTTTTGCACAATGTTTACTCTATCGGGTAATGCGCATCCTCAGTGCGCACCGGAGACGCAAGTGCTCCACTTTATGGAAGATTTTGCGGAAGGATTTTGGTTTCCGGGCTTACAAAATCCAACTCGTGCAAGAGTTGAAGCCGAACGACAATCAAGCGCGTAGCACGTTCAGTGAATGGGCTCAAAACGATATGGCCACCAAACCGATTTTTACAAGAAAATTTTGTTGAGCGATAAAGCTCACTTTTGGTTAAATGGGTACGATAATTTGGAGTGATTATAAACCACAAGCCATTGTTGAGACGCCGTTACATCCTTAAAAAGTCACTGTTTGGTGTGCTCTATATAGGCAAAGGAAATCATTTGTCCATATTTCTTTAAAAATTAATCCGGCCACTAGGTTACAGTCAATGGGGAACGATATAGAGCCATGATTAATGACTTTTTCGTGCCTGAATTGGAGGATGTTGATGTGGACGACCTTTGGTTTCAACTAGACCATACAGCCAACGAAACATCAGTTTATTAAAGAAAACTTTGCTGTGCGCATTATATAAGGACTATTTTTTGTGGGGTTATGTGAAGTCGCTTGACTTTGCAGATATGCCCGAGACGATTGACGCCTTGGTAGAGAATATTCGGCGCGTTATTGCTGACATACGGCCCCAATTGCTGCAAAAAGTGGTTGAAAATTGGGTCTTTTTGCTGGAATTTATTTGAGCTACTTTCTCTTTAAGAAACCTGATGGCGGCCTGTGCGGAGGTTCTATGTGTACCAATTTCGAGAACCAATCAACAACCACCAGCATATAATAATACATATTCTTCGTAAAACTTTCCACGGACGATTAAACGAGCTTTAGGCCCGGCACCACGCGATGGTAGATGGTCACACATCACTCATCCTCCCCTCTCATTTTCCATTTCTTTAACATGGCCGGTTGCCGAAAAAGGTGTTTTAAAAGTGTTCTCGCTTTCCTTAATTTCTCCAATCAATTTTACTAGATGGTGCTGTCACAACACCATTCAATTCGTAATCTATATTTCCTTAGGTTAAGTATATAATTAAATAAACATTTTTACCATAAAAAGAAAAACAGAACAGTTTATATGGGAAATAAAAGACACAGAGAATATTCATTTTTAAAGAAGCCATATTATAGGAGCAACACAAATGCATTGTTAAACCGATTCATTTAGTCAAATCTAGGGTCTGGGCCCAATTATTATAATATATTTTTCCTTGTAATATTCCGATCCACGTATCAAATTTCCACAGTACAGTTTTTTTTAAAGTTGGAAACAATTTTAATTAAATTTTGAGCGCGGAAGTCATGAAGTGTTCTGTTTCGCTTTGATGTAATGTAATTCCACTTATTTTCCTCTAAAGTCTTAGTTATGTGTATGTTTTTAGATAACATAAACAGCTTTTTAATGAGTTTGTTATGAATCACGTATATTAGTTATATATAAACGCGAGAGTCTTGTTTGTATTTTGGCTTCCGATATTATACTCGGCGGTGTTTACTGTGTTTACTGTTTAATGTTTACTGCTATTAATTATACATGTTTTTTATATAACTGTTCGTATGCATCCGGACTAATATTATTCATTTCCTTTTGATTAGATTAGTGACCAAAGCGACCAAATGTAAACCAACCGCTTTTGATTAAATAGCTCTAATGCCTATCTTCGCCGATTGACATGGTCCAAATTTAGTTTAGCCTAGTCTGTAACACTTTAATTTGGCATCATCCCAAAAATGGATAACCTATATTTTCCATGTAGTCTGGCATAGAATTTAGAATTTAAATTTATATCAATTTAAATTAGAGTGGTAGAATTGTTTAACCCAGTACGAACCACATGATAAATTATATACCCCAAAATTGAACAGTAAGAGATAGAGACAGAGAAGAAGAGAGAATATACAGTGATGTGAAGAAATCGCATTTCCAATGCACGCTTGCGTGTGCAATTGTATTTCGGCTATTTGGGATTCAACAATCGATTGCGGTGGTTCTTTAATTGAACACTCACAATTAAATTACACAATTATTTGGCATAAATTTATGGACGAGTAAAATTCTCGAATTTAATTTATCATTTAAAAACAAAACAAAATAGCCATACGAGTACTAATTGGAAACTGATTGGAAATGCGGTTACGCTCATGTAATTCAATGATTTAAAGAACGTGTATGAAATTAATACAATCGAAATTATGTATGTACATAAATAAAAGGGTTTCGAATTAAATGCAGAATTTTATTTCACAATTATTTCAAACAATGTTGATTGAACATTAAACACGATGAAATAATTAATTGTGTAAAATGTATTCATACATAAACATATCAATTTACTATATATTTAAAAAAATATGCAAGCTCAGAGACGTGTAATGTAATATAATTGCAATTTAATTATTAAATTTAATAAACACGAGAGTTTTTTTTATTTGCTTTGAGGCTACCCTTTTTGGGCCTTATGCATACAAATAACAATAAATAAATATTTTTTTCAGAAAGTGAATTAACGCCAGGAAAAATAGTGAGAGTAATGCACAATGTGACTGTGACTTATTCTGACAATAAGTCACAGACCACCTGTGCATTACTCTCACGATTTTTAGTGTCGTTTAGACTCTTGTGAATAAGTCACTGTCGGCTTGTGCATTATCGTAAACATTTTCGTGAAAATAAGTCTTAATTTCCTGGCGCTAAGTTTCAATATTGGAAAAAAAAAAATACACTGTGACAATAATGTACAATTGCCGTGAGATTAAGTCTCTTGAGATTAATTCACAACACTGGAATGGAAATATTGTAACTTAAACTGTCTCTTTGATGTTATATCTTTGTAATGGATGATGATGATGATTTAGTTGGGAGACCGACTCCTTGAAGGCGATGCCAGCACTTATGCCAAAATAATTGGCCCATTGTACTATGATGATTTAAAATTTTAATGTGTGATCCGAGGTAATATATTAACCGACTAAAAAAAATGAAGTTATTAAAGGACAGTTTTGCTGTTGCGTCTGCAGAAACTGCTAAATAAATCGTTAATCGTTAGACTAGTTAGGTTTCCTGGTAAGAATGATGATTCGTGGATGGCCGCCAGAAAGGCCCATTGTATTACAACCCGTTTCTTGTAAACTGACGCTATTCGGGAATCTTTTAGATTAATTAGTGAACTCTGCGATCTTCCCATTTCCCAAGCGGGAGAGAGAAGTTTGCTGGTTAATCACCACTCATAATATTCTAGCATCGAGCAGGCGCATCTACTCGCTTAGGATTCAAAGTAAATCGTGTCTAACTGGATCTGAATTTTCGGTCGCATTCTCGTCCTGAAATCGCATATCGTTGTATGTATTTTTTAAACTTCAATGTCATATTAGGTGGTGTGACTTTTGAGGCAAAGACGGATGCAGCAAAGACATTTTCGACAAAGATAAATGGTTCTAAGACAAATGAGTCTAGACAGATGCGGAATATGACAAATGAAGCAAACATTGTAGACATGTGTGTCACTTTTATTGACAAATGAGACGAGACCATTAGGAGAATGAGGCACATGACAAAAGGGGCACATTGTCAGGACAAATGCGGCTTTTTATTTTATGTATTTTTTATTACTATATAAATAAAGTGCCTCATATGTCTGCACATATGCGGCACTCTTATTTTATGGGCATCGCATACAAATTTCTATATTAAAAATTAAATTAATAACGCCAACACATCCAAATATATATGCAATAAAAGTGCCGCATTTGTCCTGCAATATTATCTACTGTAATAAACTAAAAAAACCGCGGTATGTATGCTATCTATATTGTTATTTAGTTTTACAGCAAAAAACAAGCAATTTATTATTTTTCTTTCCATTTTCTGGTAAATTAAATTATTTTGTCCGGACAAATGCGGCACTTTTTTATATAGTAATTTAAATGCGTTTTACATGAAATAAAAAAGCCGCAATTGTCTGTGCCGAATTTTTCATGTGCCTCATTTACCATTTTGTTATTTTTAAAATAGTCTCATTTGTCATAAAAACGGTACTTTTTTAATTTTTAACGGCCATTTAAAAAAAATCATGTAATTTATTTTTTGAAAATGTTTTACAGTCAAATTTAAAAGAACACTCTTAATTTTTTGCAGGATGTTTAATGTGACATCAAAGTTTATATATTTTTGAAATGTTAATATATTTTTTAATTACTTTTTAGTTTTAAACGGGTATTTAAAAAAAAAAAAATGAATTTGAATGAAAGTTTATTTCCTTTTCTATAGAATTGTTTTTTTTAAGAAAAACGATCTGTTAGTTCTTGCAGTATAATAATGTATCACTACAAAAATAATAGAAAAAGAAAAGTTATGTTTTTTTAATGCATATAATCTATTAAAATGATATGACTTTCAAAATTATGCGTTTTAACATGGAATGCATCTCCTTTATTATAAAATGTAATACAAATTTTGCATTTGAGCTTTAGGTTAGGCAAGCCGTTTTTTAATACTTTATGATATTCTAGAGATTATAATTGACTGTTTAATGATGAAATACTTTTTCTTCTTCTTTTTCTTAAAGTGGCACTACAAACCAAGCTGGGTGTCATGGCCGCTTCCACAACTTGTCTCCTCTAGTTTGGCCGTTCACGAGCTCTGGCGGTCCAATAACGAACTTCTTATATAGGTTAATCCGTCCCATCCGAAGCTTTTGTTGTGGTCGTCTCGTATTAAGAACTTTCTTAATAGGAGCTGTTCCTCTGCCACAGTATCTCACCTGGATACAATCAACGTGCTGAAATGCGTCCGTCAAATGCGTAATTTGCGGACGATGCAGAACACTTGGCGACGGTTTATATACATATATATATATAAATATTTTTTAAGGTTGTAAATTTTTAATATCTTAAATCAGCATGATCATTTCAGCAGCTGTCACTAACCAATAACAAGCATATATTTGTTATGCGGGGGGAAATACCTTTGTCTCAAGCGAACAAATCCAGTTTGAATGAAGAAGGGTTTCCCAGTAAATGTATACAGGTAGTTGAGGTTGAGACGTAATACGGGAGACGTGAGACTGTTAAAAACAGACGTATTCATATAGACCTGTACTAGAAGGAAAGAAATATATTGTATCTCGTTGTATTTAGTACAATCCACTGCACTGTTCATTTTGTATATTATAAGAAAGTTATAACAGATTTATATACTATAATACATTAATACAAATCAATTGCAGACATATAGATATTATATTTTATATATGTATTATAATAAGCTTGTGCGTCTACAATGACAATAACAAACCGATTACGAAACATTCAATCTGATTAAATACGGAGGATACTTCAATGGCAATGACGTGGCTCGTCATCGCGTTACGCAATCAATCCTCCGCAAAATAAACGAGAACAGTTTCCCCGTTCTCATCAGGCCACCCGCCATCCGTCATTATCTTATTAATCGAATTATTGATTATCTTAAATGTAGAGCCATTATACAATGACAAGCGTGTCCATTTGAGTTTTACATAAGTTCATCAATCTTGGCATAAAAATGATAGGAAATATATTTATCAAAATACGCCCTAAAAGAGCATTAATGACGCTAAGTATATAGATACATTATAGAAATATAATTGAGATTTTCGTAGACTTATCGCGTCGCATTGCATTTTCACTATGTAAAGACGGAGGATGACTCCATAAACTGGGCGTTTCAAAAGTCAACGTTATCGCTGTGAGGGCTGATAGGCCGGTTCATAAATTACCAGGATATGAAAATATGACCTTTGTAAAAAAACACTTTTTGATTTATTAGAAACTAAACACGTTTTGAGAGTAAAATGAAAAAGCTTTTTTTTTCATTATACTAAAAAATAATTATTTTAAATGTCTGTACGTCTATGTTAGAAATAATCGGAAACATCGGTTTTAAGTATAATATATAATATATATTGACTGATCTTCGACCTGTGGCAGGTCATACATTTTTAGTCCATTTGCTTATCTCGCGCTTCATTCCAATCCACACAAAACGTGTAGGATATTAGTTGGATTGTAGCATGTGATTCAGAACTTGCAGAACTTGCTGATGAAGTGTAGGTTCCGGGCCTGCCTTGGGATATACTTATCTAGTTTTTGGGAAAAGGCATATTTGAGTGGTTTTGGATCCGTCAAAATAATAAATGACGTTCCTGCAAATACTTAACTGCGGCGTATATCGCCAGGACCTCTCTGTCGTAGATGCTATATTTGCTCAGCTTCCTCGAGAAAAAAGCGAACGGTTGCCAACTTCCCTTGACCAGCTGCTGGATCGATGTACCTAGTCCGAAGTGGCGAATTCCGATGCAAGTGTCCAACAACAGTGCTATAGGTGCTGTCGGAACTGGATGTGCGAGCATTGCAGCGCTTCGGAGCGCCTTCTTACATGCTAGGAAAGCGGCTTCTGTTTTGGTTGACAAGGTTATAACTGTTCGATCACACGCAGGTCCGCCATAGTTTGGATGTGGTGTGTTAAGTTATGCGATGTGCACAATTTACATGCTTCGACATTTCGTTCTCGCATGAGATCATTGTACGTCTGGATAGGTTAAGGAAATGGGGTGGTCATTTGACTACCCAGCTCCTATCCATCACATCCACGTCGTCCCAACCAGCAACTCTAAACATAGATTTAGAGACTAACAATGGAAGGTTGTAACTGTAAGTCTGTAAGGCCCCGCGCCTGTGGCTGGATACTTAAACTGAGCATATCCCTTTAGACCTGGGTGACAGGCAAACTATACCTTGTAAAATTCTCCCAAAATCTCTCTTCTCTTGTGTTTTTGTTAAATAAAAGAAGAGTGCTGCACTTGCGCTGGACATGATTGTTGTTGTATACTGAAAATGTTTTGGGGTCTATTTCATGCCGCCGTTTGTTGACAGCGCATGGTTGTATTGTATTTTGCTATCCTGTAAAAAAGTTTTTAAAGGAACAAAAAACTGAAGTAGGAATTTTTATTTATTTTGTGATGGCTATCCATTGAAAATAATTCGTCCGAAGTCATTTGGGATACATGTGGAGTATATATAAAAAATAAGTATGAGCCATCCTGTAAAAAAACTTTCAGACCAAACAATAAAAAGTTGAGGTTGGTATTCCTATTTATTTATCGATAGCTATCCTATAAAAATAATTTGAGTCATTTTTCATATGCAATTTGGTCAGAACGTAGCATAAATAACAACAACTGACATTGCCGTCATTACCGTCTGATAGCAAAGCACAAAAATTGTACCAATAATGATAATTTTAACTGTTCTCATTATTCTTTTGTTCACATTATCTTGAGAAGGAATATTATCGTGTGATAATCATTTTTTTGCATCTCATTTTAATGTAACAGCGACTGAAAAAATGTAATGAGACCATCATGTCTCACTACGATTTGGAAAAATCATGAGGAATGTTCTCATAATAACCTTGATTTTATTTAATGATGAAAGACACGAGAGAACATAATGAGGTGATTTTATGTGACGTCACGATCTCATTTTAATGATCGTATAATAGACCCTAAGGCGTAAATTTAATCGTGGCATCGCTGAGCCAATTGCATTTTTTATTCGGTGCCGTAGTTGATGTGCGATTTATTATTCCTATTTTCTCATTTCTCTGTCGTGGTTCTGGTTTATTGTGTTCGTCAAAATAACAAAACAATTCACGAAAACAAAACTGCATTAAAATCGCTTTCACAAGTTCTAAATTTTATCATTTAGACATTCGGCTGTATTCACGCTCAAAATATTATAGATTTTAGACATTTTAAAACATTCCTAAAATGTTTCATGTGTTTCATAAAATTGAAATATTTGTTGATTTTAGCGTAAAATTAAAGGTTAAGATCATATATGCTAAAAAAAATACAGTTTTTAAAAAGAAAATCGTATTTTAAAATGTTCTAAAATGTCTAAAAGGTCTAAAACGTAAAATATTTTGAGCGTGAATACGGCTGATTACGTATGTTTTAAAATGCATTTAAATCTATTGAATCTAATACACCACCCTCGGTTTTAATTTTTTTTTATTTTATTTTGTCGTGTTTTAATAAAATTGTGTTTAAAACACGTAAAACACGCAATTTAAAACGCCCGTTACAATCCGACAAAAAATTACGTGGTTTTAAAAAAAACTTAAAATTTTTCTCGAAAACTTGGTCATAATTTGACATGCATGAGTCCTATAAACGAGCAGCAAACTGAAAATGTAAATATTTATTGAATACAATGCAATTAGAACAGTTTGCAGCTTGTGTCTACAAAATGAGGCCAAATTATTCCAATGTATGCTGGTGTCTAACACGCAAGTTTAAGTACACTGTAGACTGTACGTGTACACTTTACAAAGCAATAATGATTTATGCATTTGCATAAGGACGTATAGTCCAATTGGACAATAAGACCAATATTTAGTTACCTACGGTCACAAATAGTGACCTCGTATGTGAACACCTTGTGCGGGCACTAGAATGTTAACACAGCTTCACTTAAAATCCAGTCTGTAAGTCGCCTTTGAACATTGAATTTCAAGCTCCGCAGAGATTCTTAAAAAACCCTACGGTTGAACGAGAGAACATCAAAGTCCCTGCACTATACAATCTAACCTTCAGCTACAGCAATTCGAGCTGATTCTTGCGGCCATTATATGGAATGTATATACTTGTTAGTAAGTAGGTGTGTACATATGTACATATATATGTAGAACACAAGGAAAGAATGTGCACTCTAGAATGGCGTCATGTTATCCAACCACATTGTGCTCGAATGTTCATGGTTTATGTAAATTGCAACTGAGCCAGAATCAATACAATTCTCGTATAATATATATATTATCGAATGCATTTATGTGTGGAACAATTGCGGGAGTGTTTGTGGATGCACATCACAATCCAGATCTCTCATGATGTAACCATAGTGTAGAGTACACGACTACACGTCTCTACAGGTTCAAATAATATAAAAAATATACATAAATGTAAATGTATACATACGTGATAGACAACGAGATTAAACAACGTGTTTTATTGTAAACAACACAAGTTCGAATTCAAATGAATGTTCTATTTTTAAACCATAACGTATTTCATGTGCGGAAAATTCATGATTGACATACGTGTCGAGAATGCGGCGTTTGCATTCGTAAAATAAAATAGATGAGTCTGGAGCACAATAGAAAAGGTCGATTGATTTAAGTGCGTTTATAACATTGATAAACCAGCATACAAAAATTATAATCGGGAAATAATAGAACTATTTTTGAGTACAAATAAATCAACATTTCCTTGAAAAAATGGCTCTTAATTTAGCGATTGCTATAAAATATTTTTTTTATAAAAAAATAAAAAATTTGTCCGCTTAAATATTTAAAAAAGTACTCTATTATTTAATGAATGTGCTCTAAGGTTATGTAGGTAATGCAGACATATAAAAAATACGCCAGTCGAAATTATTAGCACTGTTACAATATTTTGCAGGCGTATATATTATATCTAGCACATTGTCTTCTGCATTACCTAGAGCACACGGGCATAATTGGATTATTTAGAGGGTCATTTTAAATTATTCAGCGTACATTTTTTAAAATTTTAAAAGAATAACTTTTTTTATAAATTGAATGGACATTGTAATTTAGCATAATTTTAAATAAAAAAATAAATCGATCCTTTAAAAAAAATATTGTGCTCAAAATATACATTTATTTGTTTCATTTAAAAAAGTTTTGTTAAGATGAAAAAACATTTTCTTACCAAGAAACATTTTATTTGTTAAAACGAATATTTATGTTATCATTGAACAAATGTTTATCACAAAAATAATGCTGTTACATAAAATAATTAATTTTACAACCTGTTTTTAAATGTATTTGGATTTTTTTTTTATTTATTTTATTGCAATTTTAATTTACTGGGGTAGATTGGTATTGGTATTTATCGGGTAGACATTGATTATTTATTTTGGGCACTCATTTATTATTGTTACGTGTTACGTAGTTTAACAATGTCTAACGAACCTTTAATTTTAATGATATTATAGCTGTTGTAATAAGAAAAGATTAAGAAAATATTAATTTATATGTAAAAACAACAGGAGCGGTATTATATCAAAATGTGTGGTGTAATTAAAAAAACTAAACAATATGACAAATTTTCACAAAAATCAATTAAAAAATATATATTTTATTGTTTAACATTTCAATGAAGAGTTTAAACTCGCACTTAATTATGAGCATATGTCTATTTGAAAAATAACATTTTGCAAAAAGTAATAATTGTATTTGTTATAATATGGCATTATTAAAAGCAGATGTTTAAAAGAAGAATCAACCGATTTTGTCATAAAAATAAAAGCATAATAAATATTAAAAAGGATTTGAAAAGTATTATAAAAATAATATTAAAAAAGAGATAAAAATATATTTATCAATATACAAACTATGGTTTAGGAAAATTTTTGTTTTTTAAAAAAGCTATCTTTAGAAACGTCTGAACCGATTATTAGACCATTTATAAAACTACTAACTTAAAAAAGGATCAAAATAAGTAGAATATTTAAATAAATAATTAAACATTAAACCATGAAAACAGGAAATCAAAATACATGCCACATATAATAAAAACTACACACAATAAAAAATCAAATTACGACATTAAAAAATAATTTAACATTTAAAAAAATACGGAAATTTAACTATTAAAATAGCATTTATAAAAAACAAATCCATCATATTTATTGTATATATTTATATATTTATTTACTTCTAAAATGCCAACTGGATAAAATATGGTACGTATGTCATTGCAAATCTACCACATCAGCCAATAAAAAATCTCGCCAAGATTGAGGATTCAATTAAAACTCTAGTAAAAGTCATTTATAAAGCTAGAGATTTTATCATACCATTATCTTTAACACGAAGAAGATAATTTCAATTATCATATTCCACAAAATCTGAAATACAAAGACGTAATGAAGCAAAGCGTAGATGGCAGCAAACAAAGGATATACACAACAAAAATGAATTGAATCTGCTCAATAGATCAATTAAATATAACATAATCATGGAAAAATAGAAACTTTCAAGAAACAATTAAAAAGTTTGAATAGGGTGGTAGGCGTTACTAACGAATGACGAAAATCCTGCGTGACAAAGGTTTTAAATCATACACACACCACTCAAAGTAAACGACATCCTAAAACATACAGCCAATAAAAAAGCAAATGCACTAGCTGATGCATTAGAAAAAGCTCACCTTTTAACACAACATTTTCATCACCCTATCGAAGCCGATGTAAATGTATCCGTATATAACATGCGCTTACAAAGAAACAACATTGACAAAAAATATCTCATTAAAAACAGTGAATTAAGTTCTATAATTAAGTCAATACGACCAGAAAAACAGAAAGCTGTAACCCTTGTTACACACATATTCAGCGCCTGTCTAAAACGAAGTTATTTTCCATCCATCTGGAGA
>JAAAKO020015317.1:264-16428 GCA_010015015.2 Bolitophila cinerea
GAGTTCTCTTATGCTCGTCAAAAAAATAGCATGAGAACAAAAATTAATGGAGGTAAGAAAACTTACTCCACTAACTTCCACTACAGTTGTCAAAAAATATCAAACTTAAAGAAACTTCTAAGAGAAATGTCAAAGAGAAACGTTAAAAACGTTAAAACATTGTACACTGCTGGCATACATTGAGCTCATATGGCAGCTCATAGGTGCTGAAAAGAACTTCCTATTTATGACCAATTTTTTGAACCAGAAATAGGAAGTTCTTTTCGATAAATATTATTTATTTTCAAAGAGATTACAGAAGACATTTGAAGAGTTAGAAAATGCAGTAATGCAGAGCGGACGCCAAGTACATTAGAGTCTGGCCAAATCAAAAGTTCAAAATACTTTTTCTTAAGATTTAGTCTAGCCTCAAATATAGAAAAAGTAGAAAATCATAATCACCAATCCAAAAATGTCCAATGAATAGATATTATTTTAATTATTCCGATTTCATGTTTTTTTTTAAAAAATATCATACTTGTTTTTTAATTATTAAAACAAACAAAAATTTCGAACGAGTGTAGAAATTTCCAAAATAGAAATTCCATATTCCAGGCATATTTACACCCGTAATATGGTCTAGAAATATTGGATAATACCGGATAATACCTCTAATATCGCAAATATTATTAGTATAATATTACTAGTACCTAGAATATTACAGACATTTAAAGTCTTTATAATATCATGCACAATAATTTTAAATATTATACTACGAATATTATAACAAGTATTATTATCAAAAATATTTCCACAAATACTACGATTATTTTTTATTTACAAATATTAACAAATAAAATCAAGAATATTGCTTATATCTGAAAATGTTATGTATAGTTATACAAATACTAAAAAATTAGCGATAATATCCGATAATTTAAAAAGTATTACCGAATATCAGAAAAAATATTAGAAAAAAATTGCAAATATATATGGAATACCAAAAAATATATTTTTTAATATTTTATATTCGTCACTTATAATATTCGTAAAATATTAGTACATATCGAGGGGCAAATCACTATACATTTTTTTGTACACCGTATTCTTTTTTCAAAATATATTTCAGAAATTCGCGAAATATTACAAATAATACAAGTATTTGCAAAATAATACCAAATATTACATATAATTCTAAATATTAGGTGAATTGCGTAATATATCGTGATAATATATAATTCTACTTCATATTACGTACTATTACAGCATATTATATTATTATTGATCGACTCAAAGAGTGCAATATTTAAAAATATGTGACTGAGTTTTCTTATGTTAAAAAAGTGTTAAAGTGTAAGTGTAAAAAAGTGTGAAAATATATATTATATTAATTTATATAGGGATATTCATTGTGCAGCCCGTGCAGAGGCACCTTAACAGCCACACACATTAGCTTTACTAATATAAGAACCAGATACGCTAATACTTTACAAAATATGAAGAATATTTCAAAATACTATAAAATATTTGCGATATATTACAAATATTACAAAATATTTCAAATATTACAAAACATTACAAATATCGACATTACAAATATTATAGAAAATTTCAAAATATTACAAAATATTTGCGATTTATTACATATATTACAAATATTCACAAAATATTTCAAAATTCGCAATATATTTCCCAAAATTACGAGATATTTAATATATTCTCAAAATTTGTACCCCAGATTACGCGAGTGAGCTTGCCTCACATATACATATTTCTGAATGCTCAAAATATTAAAGAATATACATAATAATACGGGGAAATATTTAACAACAAAAAAAATACGATATTATTATTTGCCAAATACCAAGAATATGAAATATTATTCATCAATATTGAAAATATTAAAAATATTGAATACTAAAAATATTGAATATAACAAATATATGTATTATTTTCTTTTCAAATATCAAGAATACTGTTAATTTATTTGAGAATATTAATAAATACAAAAAAAATGTTCAAAACCACTGGCGGCCACAGCGGCCACGTCCATTTTCGTCTCCGCGTCGACGGCGTCTTAATTCCTTGTCGCGCGCATACGCAAATTGACATGTGCCGCGCAACATGTCCGCCAATCAAACGTGATTTCTCTATCGCTTGTGCAATTTCTTAATCTAAAGAAACACTATATATTTAAATATATAAATCTTTATACAGTAAATAGTACAAAACTAGTAGATTGTACTCACAAAAAACGCATTCAGAAAAGCGAGCTCATCGCCAGAATAAATACAGGGTGTCCCGAAATTCGACGTCACTAGCGCCAGATTATAAATTTACCGTAAATGTAAGCCTTTATGATATCTCCACTAAATCTTTTTTCTGACCGGCCTAAGATGATCATTGATCAGTGTAGTCGTGAATAAAAGCACATTGGGTCAAATCCGCTCACAGCAAAGTTACAATATTTCCACAGACGATACGCAGATCTACGTAAATATTTTGGCGTAACAAAGCATATGTATTTATTTTTAAAATAAAACAAAAAAAATACTGTTCGAATTTTCTGGCAATATGCATCCAGATCATGTTGATCTATCTGCCTTTCAAGGGATCAAGCGTCAAATTTTGTGACACCGTGTACACACAACGAATGCAAATGTATGTCTCTGACCGCACCGAGCGACATATCCCCGAGGCAATCCCGCGAAGGAGCAATGTGCAATTGACTGGCGCTCTCTGGATGTTTATTACATTGTGCTTGATGCTCGACGATCGGTGCGCGGTCTTTGTTGTTTGGCTCGATCGGCTTTTGCGTATGTTTATAGCTACGGCAGCGACCGACGGACGCGGACGGTCATTCGATCGCATTTAATCTCGCTGCGATCGCACTTGAGTTGTATTTATATAATATATACTATATATATATATATGTAGAGATTTGCCGATCGTAATCGCACACCAAAAACCAGCCGCGCGCGGCGATGACCATAGATCAATGCGGCATTGCAGCAACATCGCGGCAGCAGCGCGTGATTGTCTTGTGTGCGCATACACGGGCGCACGCTAATGCACTTGATTTAGTGCACCAGCCGATCGAGCGATCGCGCATTTGCATTGTTCAGCCGCTAAGTACTTGGGAGCTGTATACGTCGATTTGTATTGGCGCCCGCACGATCAACGACGATCGACGATCATCATAGAGCAAAACTTTCTTTGTGCCGGGCCACGCTGTCTTTTGTGTCTGGATGATGGTGCGATCACCATTGCTTATAAAATAATATATATATATATATATAAGTATGTATTGCAGAAAAGCTAGTGATCGCACTCTCGAGATAATGCTGCGATCGCATTTATACAAATATTGAAATAAATACAGAGCATTTCGCGTCAAAGGGCGGCATTGTTGCGACGCGCGCAGATGCGGTCAATTAGAAACATAATAATAATAATAATAATAATAATATATCTGCAAATTCTCACAAGTGAATATATAATATTATTTTTTTGTATTATTTATTATTCATTTTATTTGTGTATAAATGAATAATGTGACGTGATGCAATTTATGTGTCTCGCACGTCGACTGCACCAAACCCAAAGACGCGAAGGTTCCGTTGCGGTTTCGGCGGTTCTGGGGATATATTTCAGTACACCGATATACCGATAAATGATGCAATAATATCCATAGTATATGGTTTAATACTATATACATAAAATGTATAGAGAATATAGTATATCGTATATGCAATCAAGATTTGCGCTGCCCGCAAGATCTGAGACAGACGCGTGCGCCAAGGCGATCGTCGTCTTTGCAATGCGCCGAGTGTCGAGTGCGGTCATTTTTGCGACAGACTTAATTAGAATATTCCAGATATACCTAGAATTAATACACGCACATGTATACTGTATATTACTATTATTTCGTGTGCGGTAGCCTAACCGCACAGGCCACGCAATTGTGTGGCGATCACATAATATCTAGCTAGACGATTGATTAAAGCGCAGTTAAGTAATAATTTTATTACTTATATTTAATAACGTCTCTTCGTTTTTTTTAAATTATAAATGATTTTAAAAAATTTCTATAGAAGGTATTTTATATGTATACAATATTTAATTAAAATAAATAATTATGGGTTCGTTTTTTTTTCAAATTAACGCTAACCGTTTATATATTCTTGATATTCGCTTAATATTCTCAATATTTTAATAATGTATTGTCAAAATTCTCAATGTATTTTGGATATTAGAAATATATTCTCGCAGTATATTATTGATATTATTTATATATATTTTCGATATTCGCGAATATATTACAATATTAGCGATATTATTGATCTCTTTTTTGAAGGTTTACGTTTAGATTATTAAATTACATTTTTTATTAGAACTTTAAGTTAAGTTTTTTAAAATTCTCAATGTATTCTTGATATTCGAAATATATTCTCAGTATTTGCAGTATATTATTGATATTAATTATATATATTTTCGATATTGGCGAATATATAGCAATATTAGCAATTTTTTAATCTATTTTTTTATGTTTTACGTTAAGATTATTAAATAACATTTTTTATTTGAACTTTAAGTTAAGTTTGTTTAACAAAACAAGTTAAATTCACAAAAATATTCTCAATAATAGCTTAAACATTAGGATATATGAATATATTCTCGATTTTCGTGAATAGCTAAATTATATTCTTACACACGTATAAAAAAATATCATCTTTAACTGAGGATTCATTTACTCTTTTCGCAAGCAAATAACTATTCAATGAAAGTATGCGATATATTTACATTCTTTTATTAAATCTATTGACTTTCAGAGTACAAAAACACTGTTTTCAATTCATGGATTTTATACTTCGAAATCATACAAATTGATTCGTGTATGAGTTATGTTCATTACATTACCAACAATTTAAGAAAATAAATTAAATATAAATCTAGTATTTAAAGATTTATGTAGCAATATCATCAATATAAATACGCAAATTCGTGTTTTTTTTTTAAATTTTTGATACAGGCTTTTTGTAAAGAATTAAAACAATTCTTTTTATTGATAAAACCTACATAAAATTTTAAAAAAATCATAGAATTGTGGCTTAAGACTGGATGTTCTTATATTCATCCTGTAAAAGGTAACATAAAGCTTTAATTTCATGTTTTTTAATATAAGAGTGTAATATTAGCTAATCTTCTTGATATAAATATATATATACAAATTATAGATATTTCAAATATATTCCCATTATATTTGCGGTATTCTGTATATTTTCAATGTATATTATTGATATTCTCTAAATCCGGATAAAAATATTTGGAATTTCCGCTTTTTTCTTTGAGTGTAATATTAGCAAATATTCTTGTATTATATTTCCGGTATTTTTGATATTATCAATGTATATTCATGAAAAAAACATTTTTATATATCATATATTCAAAAATTCTCGATATTTTAAAAATATTCTCATTATATTTGCGTTATTTTCGATATTCTCAAGGTATATTCTTGATATTCTATATATACCGTAAAAGGATGGAAATAGCGAAAATTTGATGTTTTTGTTCTAAGATTATAATAATAGCAAATATTCTTAAAATTTTGCAATATTCTCGATGTTTGAAAATTATTCTCATTATATTTGCGGTATTCTTGATATTCTGAATGTATATTCTTAATATTCGCAATGTTATTTGGATATTCGAAATGTATTCTGGATATTCGCAAGGACCACTCATGTACACGAGTTTTTCAGATAATTTTAACCCGGTTTTTTGGGTCACGATTCAGATTCAGACCGCATTCATTGAAGTTCAAAACTAGAAAAAATATATATTTATATATTTTCATAACTGCATAAAAAGCATGATTTCGCTGTAAATCATTGCAGAGTTATAGTTTCCCGTTTAATAAATTAAAGTTTATTTAAAAAAACGCCGTCTTTTGTTTGTAACAAAGGCACACGCACACATGTGTGTTCGCGAGTGCAGCAAGACGTGCACGCACCTCGGATGCATTATAAAAATTATATATATATATAAATAGGTGCATAAATACGGTTGTTTCTGGTGTCGCACGACCAACGCGCGACGCTCTGCAATTAAGTGTACAAAGCCGCGCGCCACTGCAGCAGCAGCACCAGTAGCAGCACGCACGCAATGCAGCTATAAATAAGTGCAACAAAAGCGCACTGGCGCAGAGTCCCACGGACAATGCATCCGTGTATTTGCCAAGAGCCACCACACACACACACACAAAACACCTACACATCATCAACATCGTATACACATATTCGCGAAATTGTTATGATTAATTAATTAGCAGCGTCCGAGTGTTAAGTATTGGCGCGAGCAAAAAGCGCGGGAATCGCACACATTCAAATGCATCGCGATGCAGAGGTGTTTGTCAGTGTGTGTGTGTGTGTGTGTGGCTTTGCGGTAGACAATAGTGAGAACGTTCTCAGGTGTGTGCGCTGCAGTGCACGTAATTCAGAGCACGTAATATCTGATATAGATATAAATAAATACGACTATAAAGATATATAAAGAATACATGCATTACACCTGCATTTCAGTGTATACACATGTGTGGGTGCAATTAAAAGAAAACGCATATGATATATATATATTCGTAACTGAAAACTAGATTTTATAATATTGTATATATATGCATATAGAAGAAATGCGGAAGATTTTTCTTTATCGCGATGTGTTTTTTGCCGCTGTTATTGTTGTTGTTTTTGGAGCAGCGAGTCAAAGGAATATATTTACTATTCGCTCGCATCATTTGAGAGCCGTAGTCTGATGTGCTAGCTAGCGTAGATGATCGGATCGTGCCTCAGATCCATTTGCACAAAAACCGCGAGAAGAGAATGACTGTGAGAGAGTGTGAGTGAGTGCTAGAGCGAGAGAGCGCGCTAAAAATGTTAAGATTTATATAAGTGCATTCTCGCGTCGCGGGCTTTGTATTTTAAATTAGGTGTACATGTATAGAAGGAGATGCAGGCGCAAATCGAGCGCGATAAAGTGCACTTATACATATTATATATATATATACTAGATAAATATATTCATACAGTGTAATATAGTAAATGTGCGAAGCAAGTGCATTTCTTGTGCATATGTACCTGTGCGCCGGGCACAAAGTGCATTTGCGCGTCTCGAGCGCAGGTCGCCGCTTGTCTTATATAATAATCGAGTATTTCTCTATATATGTGTGTGTGTGAGCAGCAAACGGCTATATGCGCACTGCCGCTAATTATTTTAATTTTTCTCACGATCTACAAAATGTGTGCATTTCAATGCACCGGAGTCCGAGTGCAAACGTTCTGTTTTTTTATATTATTATATATCGTGGATATTTGTATCTAGATGCACGCTCTAGCACCTATACACATGTACTATATGTAAATATAATACATATATGAATATTTAAAAAAAAGAATATAGAATATATTCCAAAATGAGGTGCGACATATCAAAGCATAGACATATACTATAGAAAATTGATAATGTTTACCCCACATAACAACAGCTGCGTGCGCGTAAAGGAATCGCTCTAATCCTTTCACAGATAATTTTCGTAAAATTCGATAGACTACCGAATTTCGAGTCGATGCACCATCGCCGATGGGCACTTGTTTCGCTTTGTTCAATTCATCCAAAATATATAGACGCACCGAAATCTCTTTTCATTGTGTGCTGCGCAAAATTTCCCACGTATAGGCGTACAATCGCCGAACATCCCCCGCGCGCGCACATTGATCTCAAATAGTCCCTGAAAGTGAAAAATTACAATACGACTGACCCGCGGTCAATATGCGCGTCCGACACATCAACCCTAGGTATAAAATAATAAAATAGAATATTTGTACACCTAAATGGATAATATATATATATAATATTCAAACACAATGGATTTCGAGTCCAAGATTGCTTTTTGATTTATACAATTTAAACCCCTTTTTGGTTTGATGAGCAGGAGGACATTGCGCCTGTGGTGCACACCACACACACACCTTTTGATAAAAGATCCAAACAAACGTTCGATGACGCGGCTATTTTTCATTTTACCTAGAGAATCAGAGAAAGAGAGAGAGAGAAAGAAATAATGAATCTAAGAAAATAATAATTTATAGAAGTATTTTATTTCGGACGCATTTTGTTTTAATAGTCATATGGGATGGTTGATTAAATCTGCACCAATGGGTCATTTTCGTAAGTCTTTAGTTGATGGGACTTTTCTGAATTGGATATCACTCATACAGAAAGAGGGAGAAAGAGAGTGTAGACGATGACACTTATGAATCTAAAATGATTTGCCAAGCTGTCCAGGCGGTGAGTGTAGATTAGTCGAAGAATGTTTTTTGTTACTAGAATTCACAGATAACAAATGGTCCCTCGAATCGCGAACAATACGAATAGATAAATTTTCGAAGTGGAGATGGGCTCAAAAATCATGCAGAGTCTGAGCCGATCCGATGAAATAGAGTGGCCTGAGGACAAAACTTATTCATGGCCGGATTTCAACAGAACAGCAAAGAACAGCCATAGTTTAATTCAAATTGTACGTGAGTAAGAGGCCTTTTCCGAAATCATACATTGAAGAAGGACTCATACCGTGAAGGATTTTAATTATAATATGGCCACTTCAGATACAAATCCAGCGAGCAACCGACCAAGGAAAAATATGACAAAGCAAAAAAAACAGCAAATTTTATGGTCTTTCGAACCGGATTTTGTGTTTTCTTTATGGATTTACTGATAATATTAGTTAATAATAGTTGGTTTAAAGAAAAATTGAAAAATGGTTTAATTTTAGGGCCAAATTAATTTATTTTTTAATTGAGTCGTTGGTTATTTGTCAAAATAAGTGTTTTTAGTTTTTTTACTAAACTAAATTACTAAATTTATATTTTTAAGTACTTCTTATAGCATGTGCTCACTTTAAATATTTTGACAAGTTAAATTACAAGTAAAAAAATTTTCCGCCCCTATTTTTAAGCATTTAATGAAAAAATATTAAAATTATGTAAGTTTATAAAATTACGTAAAGAATTGCCAATAATCAAACATTGTTGGTTTTCTCCTATAAAAAATATATTTTAATTATTAATTTAAAAATATAAAAAAAATTATCGTTTTAACATATAAAAAAAATTAATAATAATTTGATTTAGGAAAACAAGTATTATGTATTTTTGAGTTTCGTTAAACTTTTTAAAAACTAAACACAAAAATAGTTGAAGACTAAAAAAGCGCCACCAAAAAAATTGCGGCAATTTAATTATTTGATTAAGCAAGCATTCAAACCAACAAAGACACAAACGCATGCATTAGCCCTTTAGTCGCGCGCTCGGACAGGAAACACGCCGCAGATCCTATGCATCAACACAACAGCAAACAGAAAAGCAACACTACCAACAACAACAAACACCACCACAACAACAACAACAACAATATTGTGCCGTTAAATGGTGCAGCACCTGTACGATTTTCCCATGCTCTACTAACCGCGTCGAACAGCAGCAGCAACACACACACTCAAATTATTGTAAATCCTTAAATCCTAATCATCCGTTATGGTCAAACATTATTTTATGCTTCTTCTGTATATATATATATATATAACTATAACTATGTATATATATATATAATACACATAAAAAATCACGCACGAAAACATGTGTAAGCTATATCCAGCAAGAGATCCCTTTCCGAGGATAGCGCGAGAACGATCAAATCGCAAATAACACGGGTGCATACAAAGTGCACTTGGTCGATTTGGACGAGGGTCGAAAACTGACCTGCGTGGATTGCATTTTGATATGCTGCACACGTATCCATACGTCTGTCGTACGTGTGTGTGTGTGAGAGTCAGTGTGTGTGCTGTGCGTGCAGCGGATATAGGATAAATACATTTTTTAAAAATGTTTAATTTAATGCACTTGTTTAACTGCAGTGATGGAGTGGGTGTAACCAGAGGTGTGAGCCGATGCATAATCATCTAGACCCTAAAACTAGCCGGCTAATCGGTTTAAGCGGTTTTTTAGTCGGCTGGCGGCTAGGCCATTTATATTTACTAAAAATTCACTTTTTTTACAACAAAAAAAATGTTGTTACCAAAAATACGAAATACCAAATAAACAAAGTTGTTACCAAAAATAAACTTTTGTTAAAAAATACATTTTTGTTACCAAAAATACATTTTTGTTACCAAAAATACATTTTTGTTACAAAAAATACAGTTTGTTACCAAATAATTTTTTTTGTTACCAAATATAAACTATTGTTAAAAAATACATTTTTGTTACCTAAACTACATTTTTGTGACCAAAAACACATTTTGGTTACTAAAAATACATTAATGTTACCAAAAATACACTTTTATTACCACAAATACATTTTTGTTACTAAAAAAATGTTGTTACCCAAAATTAATTTTTGTTACCAAAAATAAATGTTTTTACCACATTTTTTTTTACCAAAAATACATTTTCTTTTCCCAAAATACATTTTTTTACCTATTTTTTATTAACATTTTCTTTGCGGCCATAAAAAATTATTGTGCCCAAAATAAAAATATATATTTACCATAAATATATTTTTGTTACAAGAAAATTATATTTTGTGACAAAAAAAAAGTTTATTACCAAAAATACATTTTTGTTACCATAAATACATTTTAGTTACCAAAAACAATGTTGTGAATAAAAATACATTTTTTTATCAAAAAAAATGTTGTTACAAAAAATATAATTTTTGTTACCAAAAATACAGTTTTTATTACCAAAAATACATTTTTTATTAACAAAAATACTTTTTTCCTACCACAAATATATTTTTGTTACCAAAATCTCAATTTGGTTACCAAAAATAAATTATTGTTACCAACAATTCATTTTTGTTACCGAAAATACAATTTTGTTACGAAAAACATATTTGTGTTACCAAAAATATATTTTTGTTACCTACAATACATTTTTGTTACCTAAAACACATTTTTGTGTCCTAAAACTCATGTTGGTTACTAAAAATACACTTTTAGACCACAAATACATTTTAGTTACCAAAAAAACATATTTGTTACCAAAAATACATTTATGTTACCAAAAATACATTTATGTTACCAAAAATACATTTTTGTTATCGAAAATACATTTTTATTACCAAAACTACCTTTTTGTTTCCTAAATACATATTTTGGTCACAAAAATTCTAGGAAACAAATAATTATTTTTGGTAACTAAAATGTAATTTCATTTAAAAAAAAATTGTACTATTTTTATTACCAAAAATACACTTTTATTACCAAAAGTACATTTTTGATACCAAAAATACACTTTTATTACCAAAAATTCATTTTTGTTACCAAAAATACATTTTTGATACCAAAAATATATTTGTGTTACAAAAAAAACATTTTAGTTACCAAATAGATATATATTTATATATATATGTTACCAAAAATACATTTTTGTTACCAAAAATACATTTATGTTACCAAAAATTCAGTTTTGTTACCGAAAATACATTTTTGTTACCAAAAATATATTTTTGTTACCAAAAGAACATTCGTGTTACCAAAAAAATATTTTTGTTACCAAAAATATTTATTTGTTACCAAAAATATTTTTTTTTAAACAAAAATATTTTTTGGTTACCAAAAAAAAATGTGTGACTAAAAAATAATTGGTGAAACCAAAAATATTTTTTTTAATACAAAAAATGTGTACCATACTAACTTAACCAAACATAAACCGATAAACAACTTTGCGTCCCCGCTCGCGTGATCTCGTAAAAGTGAGAAATGACCGGCATTCAATTTAAATTGAAATTTGTCTCATTTCATCGCGCTTGTCAGCCGCTCTCAATTCAATGCCGGCGCAAACAAGATGCATTACACACGGAAGAAACGAAAAAACGATCTTATATACATATATAAATAAATACAATCAAGTCCACAATTTATAATAACCATTTGCTTTGGTCTTTGGTGAGCCAGAGCGCTCAGCTCTGCCGAAGCACACGTAAACAACATGACCATAATATCGAAGCACACACACGAATCCGCGCATATGCATTTCTATATGCGCGCAACCGATGCGACGCAATCGCGACGCCGCGCCGCGCTGCGCCGACGTATGTAAAGTCTCTGCGACGCGACGCGCGCGGTTACAAAAGGTTACGACTAGCTATATAGCGCACAAAGATCGTGCAGTGTGTCACAAACACACACACACATACATATAAAATATAAAGACACATTCATATATGGTTTATAGTTCTGTTGAAAACGAATTTCTCACGGTCCATTGAATGGGTTAAAATTCTCGAGCGCAGAGAAAATCTTTCAAAAACTATAACAAAAACGGGGATCTATTTTGTAGGATTTTCTGTGTGTGTGTGTGTGTGTGTGTGTGTGTCTAAGAAATAATTAACTACTATCTATTTGTGATGTCTTTGTACGAGTAAGTCTCTCTTTTCTGTGTATGTGTGTGTGTGTGTATTATGTTTACCGCGGAACGGACATCGCGGCCGCAAAATGATTTACGGCGCATTAATTTGTCAGTGAGTCGTCGCTGACGCAGGTGTGAAGAACGCTGCGCTGAGCTGGCTCACGGTCCTTCAAGCTATATTTATCTTATTTAATAAAATTCTTTTTTTGGAGTCTTGGAATTCTTTTGAAATTTTGTTGAAATGACCCACGGACGACTGAAAGACAGAGACCGATCGGGCGCTAGACAACGTGGCAGCAAACGCGGTGGGACGTTGGACGGTCTGCTAATGCGTGAAATAGGGCAATCATTTGTTGTTAATGGGTCTATCGTTTGATAAATATTAAAGATTGTGCTGGAATTTGTATTGTTTGTTTTAAGAGATTTATTATAACATTGATAGTCGAAATATGGGCTTTAGTCAAATAATGTATTAGTAAATCTTTATCAATACAGAAATCTATATAATGTAAGAAAATTATGTTGCCTTCGTTTGTTCGAAGTTCCACTTTAAAAATCGATGGCTTCAGTGAACACAGTCTGTACCTAGAGTGCAGTCCATCTACAATTTGATTTAACCTAGAAATAAGCCCAAACATCAGACAACTCTACAAATTATGAGTTTTCAAAATTCGAGCTACTATAGAGGAATCAGTATTGCAAACTCTACGTGACTGTACTTCTCGAAAATAGCTCTAATATAGAAATTAATACTGAGCTCATCTCGACTATCGAAATACGATTCTAAATTATTCTCAAAACATATTAAAAATACCTATGGTAAAAAATGTTTCGGTTTTATATATTTTCGAACTAATTTAGAACATTTCGTTGGTAGAACTTTTATCGATTTCTATTAGAACTGTTTTAGAGTTAATTTACCTGAGATATTATATAAGCTCTTTTTTAGAGACTCTCAAGCCAGTGGTTTTTGAATATTGAATATTTGAATATTATTTTAAATATTGTAAAAAAATCGAGCTATAATAGGGAAGGGAAAATCAGATTTCCTACCGTACTTTAGAACTGGATTCTAGTTAAATCCGAGAAACACTGTTGATCGGGAAAGAACGTATGCACATTTAGAAGTCGCGAAAAACTGAATGTTTTATAATTTTTTGAACATATATTTTTTTTGATCATTTTCATATTCATCACGGCCTTTTAAGTTAAAATTAAAATTAAAATTTGAGTACCCACCATCCTTTTTCTAGAAAGGAAGGTGTTAAATATTATGATGCAGTGATTTTATTTTAAATATCATTTGTTCGATAAACTTTAATTTGTTTCTATATTTCTTTCAAATAAAGGAATTTCATACAAACTGAGAAGCCCCTTAAAAGGGTGAATAGGGATGACCGCAAAAACGGGTAAACATCTGACGTTTTATACTTTTGACAAGGGTTTTCAGTTTTTTTCAGATACATTGTAAGTTTAGTGAACTTTTAGAGTTATGCACCTTTAGTATAAAGTGCGATATACGAATTTTGCGTTTTTAGAGAATTGATTTTTAATGAAATGTGATTTTAAAGTAAATAGTTTTTTTTAAAGATTTATGCTTTTTAGTTTAACGGTTTTTCAGAGTTGTGCCACGTACTTCGAAATAATTAAATTTCCTGTTTTTTTCTAATTTTTTGAAAGACCAAAAAAAAGCGTTGTAGGATAAGATAAGATATTTATTTGAGATCTATCAATTATTTCGAGATTTATAAAAACGTTTTAGATTTGAGAATATCGAATAAAATCTATTACATTTAGCAAGATACATGAATACAATTAATTTATTATCGCCTACATTTGTGAACAACTACATTTATTTTAGCTAGCTTTATAAAATTCAGATATTTTTTCAAGATACATAAATATATTTTATTTAAAATCGTTTTTAATTTCCGTCTTGATGAAAAATATGATAATTGACTGAATTTAAACTTTTTTCATAGTTAGATTAAAAAATATATCTAAAACCGTAGTTGTTTGTTTGGGTTATGTAAAAGCTCAGAATAAGATAAATAAAAAAATAGCTTTAACTCTGATAAAAACATGAATTTAGAGAGATTGAAGGAATTAAAATGTGCATGAAATATACCAAACAGTTTGCCTTACATTTTGTGATGATTATATATAAATAAAATTAGGGTCGGATAAGGGAGGTATATACACGATTTTTTTTTGTTTTATGTTTACTGAAAATCTTTAATATATTTAACTGACAATAACAACGTCAAAGAGAAGGAAATAATGATCCACACAATGCCATTTAAGCTTATAAGAGATAAAGATCTTGATCTGCCTTATTCGTGTACGTACAAGTTTGTGGAATGAGAAGTAGCTGGATTTTGTTTTGAAAGATCGGATTCATAGCAACATGTTTGTAAAATTGCGATCCAAAATCTATAATCCAGTCTATTTTATATAATACGAGTTTTTCAACCAATCCACTTTAATGTCTATACTAGTACTGTCAAAGTTTTTAGGACCGGTAACCTTAATAAAATACCGATTAACCAAAGAACCAGACAGACCGAAAAAATGGTCCAGACCGAAAAAAGGGTCCTTACGGAAAAATGGTGCAGACCGAAAGACCAGCCTGGCACTAAAAACCGTTCTTAACCGAAATAACGAGGCGGTTTGAATAAAAGATCAGGCACGTAAAAACGGATTGCTGCTCGAAGACTTGAACCCAAAATTGGACACTTATTCAACTAATGTAAGACGGGCATAAATGTTCTGTATGCATATTATACAAAAACAAAACATAGGTCTTTTTTACTGGACGGTCCATTTATTGGACCATTTTTTAACCGGCTTGTATTGTTTACCAACAAATCCTTTTTTAATTAAAATCAGTCATTTTTCAATGAAAAAGTCCATTAAATCTTTTTTTAAATAAAAAGTAGGTCTTTTCACATGGACGGTATTTTTATTGGACCGTTTTTTATCTGGCTTAATATTTACCAAAGATCGGTCAAAAATCAGATCGGTCTTTTCTCTGACTTTCGTTTTTCAAAAAAAAAAGAAAGTTACGAGGGGATTTTTGTATAGTAATTAAATGTATCAACTTTGCGAATTCAACTATTTTAAATGTTATTAAACTCATTTAAATCTTATTTAATATGAAAAGTCGGTCTTTCTGAACGGACGGTCGTCTTTTTATCGAAACGTTTTTCTTTAAATCGGTCCTGTTTAAAACAAAACTAGTCTTGTTAAACGGACTGATACTTTTAACCGGTATCAGGTAACTTGTTTGGACCTGTCTTTTAATTTTAAAAAGAACGGATACCCGAAAAAACGATAAACCGTCGTTATTTCAGGAAGATTTTTAAAGATTAAAATAGATTTTTGACAGTATTTCTTTTTCCTGCATCAATTTTAATACTTTTTTTAATTTGAAGTTGAAGTAAAATTTCTCCTTAACCCGAATTGAAATTAATATACAGTAAAAATAGTAATAAAAAAAATAATCCAGTTAAATAGATTTGCATTAAATTTTTAATATTCAATTTACTAAAATTAAATCGAAAATTTTATCAGAAACTTGTGCACGCTTTATAATGAGTTATTAGAATATTACTCAAATTTAATATATAAATATAAAACAAACAGAAACCTTTTTTAATCTGCAGTTTTCTTAAGATTTCTTAAGCTTCCTTCAATTGACCTGTTTACAATTGAAAAT
>JAAAKO020015328.1:0-32872 GCA_010015015.2 Bolitophila cinerea
GCCATGGCGCAGCGAAACAGTTTAATAATTGCCACAAGAAACCAAAACAAAATCCAATTAAATACATTTGATTTTTCCTTTAACGCACATTTGCACGCACACAAATACACACTCTCATATATAAACTGCATATATGTACTCCACACACACACACACATACATGCAGCGCAGCGCATTGCATTCCAACCGCGTATGCACAGTAAAATCTGACGCTAATTACACAGTTATGTATCACTATATCGTGTACAAAATACGAAATATAATTACCTTTAATTTTGTGCGGCATTTCGAGACAATTTTTTTGTTGTGTTTCAATGAATTTATGAACCGAGTGTTTTTTGTGTGTGTGAGAGAGTGTGTATGTGTATGTGTGTGTGTGAGTGTGTGTGTACATGGAAATCTGAATCACTCTGTATAATAATAATAATAACAAGTGTGTGCGGCTGCAGTGCGGCGTGTTTTTGCCTTCAAAGTGCATTCAGATTATTGTGTTTGTGTTAACCGTTTCAGCGGACGCATTTTTTTTAAATAACGATTTTCTGTACGGTCAATGATATTATTGATTGCTGTCAATTTTACGTATGACATATTTTATATTTTTTAAAAAGATTATTATATGTAACATATAAGTATTTAATTAGAATATCTATTTAAAAATACATTTAAAAAAATATGTGTAACACAAATCTTCAGTATTGTCTCTTTTAAGTAATAAACATCAATATTTACTTATAATAAAAAATAATTAAAATACACAAAAATAAAACTATTTTCTTAGATTTTAAACTCAGAAAATATTTTCTTTTTTAGTGTGATGTACAGTAAATCCATAATATTGTTTTTTACTTAAAAATAATTTGCAATTGGTGTCAGCGGTAGATCAAAGCGTACAATTGAAGCGTTTTTATAGGTTTTTTTGGGAAGGGCTGTTCCACTGTCCACTTTTCAAGCATCTGAAATCGCTGTCATCGGTATCTGAAATTTATATTTGGAGAATTTATCGTCTTTTGTTAAAATGAATTTTAAAGAATTTATTATCTACTTCAAAATTATCTACAATTGGTGTCAGCGGTAGATTTACTAAATATTGATTTGATTTTAAAAGAATATATTGAAATTGCTATTTAACTTGGCATTTATGTGCAATTGGTGTCAGCGGAATCAGAATAAGTTTTGTAACTCTACTACTAACCAATCAGAATTACTCTTCTAAAATCACAATTTGTGTCATCGGTAGCTCTAGTACAAAATTTAACCTTTTTTAAAATTTATGCTTTTTTAATATGCATGCTACTTAAAAATCATTTACAATTGGTCATTTAAAATGGGATGTTTTCTTACTTTAAAACCCCTATAAATTGAAAATAAGTCGATATTTTCATGATCTGAAAGTGTTTTACCTTTTCATAATGGAATTCATTTCAAAATCGTTGAAGTTGATTAATTGTGTAATCTGTGTAAAAATACATATAAAAACCTATATTGAAGCAAGACTATTTGCAATATCGTTTTATGTATTTTGTTTTTGAAATAAAATATGTATTTCATACAAAAAAATATAAAAAAATAATTATTATATTGATTTTATTATAATAATAATTTAAAGTTATTTTTGTATTTTATTTTATACTCGAAAATAAACTCCGTTATTATTCAATAACGTAACTTTTACATGGTGTTTTCGTCTTGCGATTTTCTGTAAATTTAACCCCATATGTCTCATGCACAAAATCGAGTAATTCGATTTATGTTTTTCTAAGCGTATCTTTCTTACTAAATTTTTAAACAAATTATAGATATTTGATTGGACAAAAATAAAAAAAAATTTAAAAACTTAAAAAGTCCTTAAAATGTTCCTTAATATTATATTATATACACCAAATGTATACATTTAAAAAAAAAATGTATAATAAAATTTATTTAAAAATTAAAAATATATTCTTGATAAATAGACTTTTAATTTTTAGATTTTAACATGGAATTGGAACATTAGTTACTAGTTTAAGTTTGTAATTTATCTTTTTTTTTTTAAGAAATAACGAATATTTTGCATAAATTATTAATTATTTGCTGTTAACTGTAAAATATGCAAAAAAAGCAATTATTTTAAAATAGTCTAAAATTGATTGAATTATAATTGTAATGATTGAATTTGTATAAAACGTATTTCTGCCTTTCTTCTTATATTTGCATTTATTTAAAAATTAAAAATATGTACTTGATAGATAAACTTTAAATTTCATCATGTTATTATAACACGTACAAGTACATTTATTACTTGTTTAAGTTTATACTTGATATTTTTTTCAATAAATAACGAATATTTTGCATAAATAATTAATTATTTGCTAAAACGTATCCTGTCTTATACTCATTTATTATGGCTGCAAACAATAAGAATATAAAGTTTTTTTTGGTTGTCCTACTGATTACAAATCAGTGTGATAAATTTAACTTCTAAAAAATATTATATTTAACAAAAAAATATATAACTGATATTAATAAAAATACAAAAAAATATATTTTTTTAAAAATATGTGTTTTTTCTTCCTTTTTTAAAAACTTTTTTGCATTTTAATATTAAACAACCCTAAAAAAAAACAAAAACAAAAAGCTTAAAAGTTAAAAGATTTTATTAAATTAGTTTAAAAAAAGTTTTGTTATACTTTTGGCTACAAAAATAATATATAAAAAATGTTTGTATCCCATATGGCTTTTTATTAAGAATCACCACTAATTCAACCAAGCATGGGCTAAAAAACATGTGAACAATATTTGTTTAGTATCCTATAACAAGCATTGCTATAAATAACTTGTATTTATTTATTTATAATTTTGTAAGACTTCATTTTGAGATTTTTTCTTTGTTGGGACAATAATTTATACATTGCAAAAATTTTTTAATTTCCAGAAATTTTTGTCACAAAATTGTTTCTGTTGGACGAAATATTTTAATTCATACTTGTTAAAAGAATTTACGGTTATTCTGGTACAATTAGAAATAATTGCCATTATTTCGTACTCATCTAACGATTTGCGCAATTTGATTTATCTGGTTAATTCGACCCGACCAGGATCAAATCGCTAAACTTTCTCAATTATATTTAAATTTCTGACGCCGATTATGTGAATGATCTAGATCTAAATGTAACTAGCTGATCAAGTTCTAATGTTGCACACCTGTTCTTGGCCATTTGTAGGTCTAATATTCTACAATATGGTTTGGATCACCCAGACGATACTTTATATATAAATTATATATGATATACTTTGTAAATACGCTATATATATGTATAAATAATATATATATATAATGATGATGAAGATAATGTCGAATTAATCTCACTTCAGTCGCCTGAAACGCATTTCCTCTCTGGATAGCGGCACACTGAGGATCAGTGCTGCACAGCTCCTTTGCCCCGAACCAAATTAAATCTATACAAACATATTACATTTATAAATATATATACATACGTTCTTACGTTATTCGCGGTAAGCACAAGTGTACAAACATATAAATAATCTCATATTAATTACACACGAAGCTTATGCATGTTGTTGCTATTATATACGTTTTTTAAATAAATATTATATTATATATGAAAATAATGCAATACTGCCGGCGATTTTCATCCGCAAAGTGTAAATAATATGACTACAACAACGTTGTTCACGAGAGTATTTCATATACACAAACACTGTATATTTATATTTTCTTGTGTATATTTCTACTGTACATATTATTATTATTATTATTATTATTATGATATGGCTAACTTTGTGTAATTTGAAAGTAATGAAACCTTCCTCAAAATAATTACGAAGATGATTGATAATTGCACTTCGGCTGCGTGGCACGCTGCAATTAAAGTTGCATTTCAATTTTTCCGATTAGCATACATATTACGATATTACACAGACACACACACACACACACACATATAGGCGGTATTTATTTATAAAGTTTATGTTATTTTTTTGTGTTTGTGTGTGTACCGTTTGCAAATATAATGTAAGTATTATTATTATTATTAATAATATTTTAATTTCAAGATAATCCCCAGTGTTTGTGTGTGTATATTGCAACATTTTACCGGTGCACTAAGCGCACTATAACGCAACACGTAAAATACGCGCGCGCGCACAGCTCGGAAAAGCCAACGCATTCATGATTATTAAAATGATTACAATTTCAATAAATTTGTATTCATATATTAACTTCATTTAACCACCATTTATTTTATCTGTCCGTACTGATGAATGTACAATAAGTTCATTCATGCATGCACATATCTTTATTTATTTGTGTGCATATGTATGTATATGTATATTTATTGTATATTATATATACGTACGTACGTATGTGTATATATTTCTGTATATACGTTTAAAACGTATGGCTTTGGTGCAGCGCGTGCAGTCTGTGTGCACTGCGTATACTCTACAAAGTGCACACACGCTCACAATGCAGCTATAACCTACCTGTAGAACACATTGTTATTCCGTGTTGCACGCGGGAATAAATAAATTGCGCATATCGGTTCCTGTTGCATCGTATGCACAAGCACATGCAGCACACTGCATCACACTGCAGCACACTGTGCTCCGCACGCGCATATATGCTTATTTATGAATGCCTCGATCGCAAATCACAATAACATGTTTGCCTATAGTTTTTGCATACAGATAGCGGTCATACGCATATATACACACTCCACACTCGCACACTTACACACACATATACGCAACCATCGAGGAGAAGAAAAAAATAATCTAAGATATACTGCATAGCGATAATGACTAGAGATAGAGCGAGCTTTTTATGCAAACGCATATGTCTGTTTGTGTGTGTGTGTGTGCGTTTAATTTTGTTTGTGCAATGTGCAGTTTTCTTAATTTTTAAACATGGAATAACAATTTCGATATGATTTATGATTTCGAGACGTTTGCGCACGGATGCAACAAATCGATGAGATAGCATTTAATTTATACATAATACATAATTCAGATTTATATACACTTTAACATATGTGTTGTAGCTAAATTTTTGTTGGTTGTTTTTTGAAACTATAAATCTGAAGAAATCGATAATAATAATTGCAAGCACACGGTTTATTAGATTTTATTGATTAATAGCTTCTTTAAGTGATTTTATTTTTGATTGTTTTGAATATACATTATTTTATTTTATATTGTAATAATATTAATGAAATTGTATCCATTTTTGGAATTTTTGCTTAATTTATAAAATAAAGCATAAATATTTTAGTAATTTATTTTATAATAGTAGGGAATCCAAATAAAATAATTTCCTGTATAACAGTTAAATACGATGCAGAGCTTGTGCAAGTGGTATTCATGCTATATTCAACTAAAAGTCGTACTTTTAATGAGTGACCTGAGTAAGGTTAATAAAGCTCCAACTACTGAATTAAAAGGTAAAGCCATACTAGCTTCAAAAGACCTGACACAGACTTTTAAACATTTTATTCAGCAGTAAAATACCAATAAAAAATAGTTAATATTTATTTTATAATATTAGTATTTTTTATTCTTTTGTTACTTTTCTTTTCTAGATTTTTGACATTTCACAACAGAAGGGAACACGGGTATTAAATTTATTTAATTACTTATTAAATTCTATTAAATTTTATTTTTTCAGCTTTGTTCAGAATCGACATTACCACTCGTCTATTTTGGATCTATACACTGAGTCGCAGAAAGATATATACTCTGTTTTTTTTAATTAATGCTATAATAAGATTTATTTCAGCACTTGTCTAGGTTTTAATTCAGTTCCAAGCTTATTAACGCCAAACTGAATAAAAAGTTAATAATTTTGCTTAATAATCTTTTATTTAATTCATTATTTAACGAAACAACCTAAGTAACCGCAACGACAACAGATGCTAAATAATTTGAATGAAAAAGATTTTATTCAGTAACCTTTTTAAGGTAAACCACAAACTAGGCCTTAATTGTCTTTATTTTAGCTTCTCGTTGATTCATTCTTATTTTCTATAGCTTTTTACAGCTTGAATGATGTTAGTCTGCAATTTTTGCACAAATTCGGTTGAGAGACAAAAAAATCCTATTTTTTGCCGATTAGGTTTTTGCGATTTTCCACAAACAAAATAATACGGCAATATAGTCATATACAGTCATATAGCCCAAGAAATGAAATGTAAAATGTGCGGATATTTTCTTTAAATGAATGCATCCCATAATATTTCATGTATTTTTACAACAAAGATTCTAAAAATTACTAAAACTTAATACATAAACATTTTGATTCACATTTAATGTAGCTTAGATTATGAGCTTTTGAATGTTAACTGCCGCAAAATTTAAATACGATATATTTTATGACGTTTTTTTCCTTGTATATATTTTGACTATATCGATTTTACAGATTATTATATTTTTCTAATAATCCAGTTAACCAGTTTTTAGCTGTTTTAGCTAGTCATTAAAGTTTTGAATCTAATATAGGTAATACACTTCACATTTTTTATTTACTTTTTTCTTACTTGTCGATGATAAATTTTTTAGAAAATACCTAGACTTTACTTTAATTTAAAAATATTTTTTTAGTTAAAAAGGGATTTTATAGACTTTGTAGGTTATTAGTTTAATTTTTCTAGTTTTTTTTCAAAATAAGGTTTACCGAAACGTTGAAACATATTTTTTGATTATCGAAGAAAGGCTCAGGTTATCTGATTTTCCAATCAATAATTGTGCCCTACCATTAAGGGATTATAATTGTAATTAGGTCTGTGTACGACTCCGACTTTGAATTCCACTCCATTTCGACTCAAAAAATACTTCATTTATTTGAATTAAAAAAAAAATGAATTTAATCGAAGAGATATCATAAACACTTATGATTTCGACTCCGACTCCCATTCCGACTCTTACAAAAAAAATGAACGATTCCACCGACTCCGACTCCGAATCCAAAGCCCTAATTTTTATTATAATTAAATTGCAGTTAAACATGCCAATATTATTGGTTTTTCATGAATAGAGATGACCTAGTTTTTTGCCATCTTGGAAGTGTTTATATATTTGTATTATTTTCTGATCTTGGGCTTTGAGAAATTTTGAAATTTGTTTCAGTTGGTTACTATCTTCTTAGGTGGCCGCAACTGTATTTCTCCTTTAACCTACAATCTCTGAATTCTAAATACAAATATTAAAATACTGTATTTATAATCTGTTTTGTATAATAGCTATAGATCATAAAAGTAACACAAAGATTAATCGCACCACTGAAGAATGTATTTCCTAACACTTTCTGCTGTTCGGTTAGGCTTACATATCGAAAGTGTCATTAGACTACACTAGTAATTAAACATAAAATGTAAGCCAAATATCAAAAGCTGTATACACACAAAAACACTCATACACACACACACAACCTCGCAGTCGTATTTAAAACAATTTAATCCAATTGACATTTTCAGCGTACCTAATACTTCAATAACTGATTATACATAAAACAGATTTGAGTCTTTATTCTCTGCTCTCTCATTTATATAAAAAAAAAACTAATCTTCCACGGAGTAAAAGTTACCTTCACGCGTTGCCTGTGACATTTGATTTGACATCAGTATTTTTGTTGTTGTTCTTGGTGTTATGCTCCCGAGAAGAAGTGAAGGTGCTTTGAAAAGAATGATTCAAAAACAAAATAATAAAAAAAACAAATTATTATTTCGATCGATCCATATGTAGGAATTATATATGAGTATGAAGGCGCAATGTCAATTTAATTAATAAATGTTATGTATTTTATTCGGTTTATGTATTCGTTTTTGTAATATTTATTATATACTTTTTGTATATAAAATGCGTCGACGGCAACGATCCGTATATCTGACAAAATAAGAGCCCGGTTAACGCGCGTTACATAGGATTTTGATTTTTCAGATCTGAAATGTGATTAAATGATTATCTTGACGCAGGATGCTTTGTTGTCAAAGATATATTTATATTTTTGATGTTATTTATATACTATATATAGTATATACTATATTATACAAGTAATTATTTAAATTAAATCGTCTGCGATCAGAGAAGCGTTCACACTGAACACATTTTTTATCTGAATGTGGAGCACTTGTCCGTTTTACATAATGCGTGCAGGTACTCCGGCTCGACGCTCGACGACGACCACGACGGACGCAACTTGTGATGTTATGACTGCAAACACACACATACACGTGAATGTAAACTGTGACTAAGAGAACATTCACTTTCGCGATTAAATCGAATAATGAAATGCGCGCCAAAAAAAACATCGAAGTGCAAATGTGAATCTTTTTTGGTGCACAATACCAGAAATGCTTTTATTATTGAGCAAGGCTCAATGCACTTTTCGCTTAATGAATGCCAAATTAGATTTATGGGTTTTTATGAATTTAAGAAAGGGAATGTTCTTGGATTATTATGTTATTTTTTATAGGTTTGATGAATTTTAAGGTGTCTTGTGTAATTCATTTTATTTTTGCAGGTGAAATGGAGATGGAGATAAGGTTATGATAATAAGATCTGATCTGATACATATCATTTTATAAACGTGTTTTTTGAAAGTGCATTTCGTATATTTCGTTACCAACATTGTTCCTTGTGTTTTTTATATTTAAATATCTTGAAAAATGTCATTCAAATATGTTTTTAAAATAAATTTCAAGAAAAAAATATATTGATTATAGACATTATTTGATAACTCCACCTGAAACTTTGTAGTTTTTAGCTCATTCTCAAATCTTACCAATTGGTCCAAAAGGACTAGAATAATATATACCAAATTATATAGGTCTATAAAACAATTAGCAGTCAAATGGGCAGAGCTGAAAGTTCAGACTTCTATAAGTTGTCTTTTTAAAATAAACAACAATATTTTTTTACTCAAAAACTATACAATTCTTATATTGTTGTAATCGTTTTTTATAACTAAATAATTAAAAAAAAAATCAATATGAAAATTTAGTATTTTTTTATATTTTTATAATCTATCCAAAAAATTGTGGGCAGAGCGAGACTTAGTTTTAAAGGTGAAACCATAAGTGGAAATGTACCCTTGAAAAACACAACTCTAAAATTCCGTATTATATGAATTCAACAATTTGAATTTGTGTATCAGATACAAAAAAACGTTTTGATTGATTTATCAAAAAGTGCATGAAAATTTGAATCCAAAGACTTAAAAAAGTGATTAATAACTTTTGTTAAAGTAAATGGAGAACGTATATTCCAATCATTTAGATCTTCTCATTTTACTCTTAGTTAAACAACCTATTCATTCTATGTGAGGAGATTATATATAGTAGATTCTTTTCGATTCATGATGTTTATATTCTGGGGTATAAGGTAAGCTCGTGATTGATAAAGGTCCCTATCGCTTAACACAAGTTAACTAACAACTATTGATAACAATTGACAGTTGTTGGGAAACCAGTTTTGCATCGCATATAACAACTTTGAAGTTGCGATCAAAAACCTCAAACGGATGCATGACAGTTTTAATAGTAATATTATTATTGCAATTTATAGTATTGGCAATGTTTTTTTTCTATCCTTCTGCTTATCAATCGAGTTTTGTATAAAATATTGATTTGGATGAAGAAAGCTGCTTGTTCAAATTTAAATTTTGTTAGATAAACGAACGGTGTGTAAGCTTTTCTCTTTAGGGATCACCTCCTGTTTTTTGGGTGATATTTCATAGTCATATATTATATTAGAGTCCAAAACGGAGAGGTTCAATCTCCTGAAAGACCAAGGTACAGATTGATACGGATAATATTACATCAGACCTGGAACGTCTAAGGGTTTTTGTTTTGGACCGCCAGAGCTCTAGACCGACTGAAGGAAGGAAGTTGTGTTTACCTATATTTCCATGCTAGCAAAAGTTTTTACTGTAAGGCCACATCAATTTAAATTTTCATCTACACACCATTCTAAATTAACAAGATCCGGATATTGTTCGAGATCTTTTTTAAACTGCGACGGATTAATTATAGGCTCGGTTTAAAAGAAATAATATTCGACCTCAATATACAACTATTTCACATAAATAAATACTTTATTATCTTTATGTTTGGATAGTTGTCCCTGGAAGGATTTAATATCTGAGCTTGATTTAGTTTTTTATTATATTTTTTGATGTTCTATTGTTTCACTAGATATTTTGTTTAATAAATATGTATTATTTTGTTAATTTACACTCCTAAATGAATTTTTATATATATATTAATTAAATAAACATGTCAGTTGGCAAAAGCCGTTAACGACATAAAAAAGTTGACAAATTTGTTTAAAACTAACGTCCAACAAATCGTTCCGTTCAAATCTAACAACTTTACTCACTACTTTTGTAACTAACTTGTGTTACGCGATATCGCTCAGGATATTATAATGTGACCGTTGTAAAATATTGATATATTTTTCGAGATATTTAACATTTTAAGATTGTACATGGAGCTTCTTTATTTTTAATGAATAAACAAAATCATAAAAGTATTTACAAGATCGAATGAAAGTTTTCTTAAATAAAATAATGGCAAAATTACATTGAGTGGGTAAACCTGCTTTCCAATAACGGATTGGGGATCATCAACGATTTTTTTGCACATAAGGGAAAACTTTATTCAAATGGAAATAGATAAAGTGACTCTTAAATACAATTTCTGTATCATTAGATTTGTCCCTTTTAGCCTTGAAAATGAATTGGAAAAGTTTATTTTTGGGTGTTATTAAATGTATTTTGAAAAAAAAAGAGTTGGCGTTGGGAATAAAATGAAAATATGTAGTAATTGAAAAATTAAAAAGATATTCAATCGATTTTTTTACTAAACAAAACTAAAAAAAAAAATATATCAAAAACTGACGATATTTTACTTGTGATACATTTTTTTATTAAAATAAAAAAATACACAAATTTAATAAAAAAAAAACAATATTTGTTTTGATTTTATAAACATTATATTTGATTACAAGAAAGAAAACAAACTAAGTAATAATAGCGATTTTTATATGTCAATATAAATTTATGATTTCTCAGCTTATTTGTTTGGTGGTGTTTGCTGACATATATTATATGAATATCTTTTTTAACGAGGAGAAAATGCTATTTTGTAACATAGGATGTACGCAGCTAGACAGGTTGCTTGGAAATATTGATTTAGTTTAATTTTGATTGTAATTTTCAACAAAATAAAAAAAAAATTAAAATAAATACTAAAATAGTTATTTATATTTGAAAAATAGAAATAGTTTTTTAGTTAGTTAGAAGAGTCTAAAATAGGGAAAATAATTCTTGCATTTTTGAAATGAGGAAAACTTGATTCGTAAAGATACCTTTTCAAAATTTGCGTACGTATCTGACACAAAAATAAATATTTAACTATTTTTCATGAGTTATCCCCATAGACGATAAGCATTTTGAACCGGATCACTCTGTATTTACTGTGATAATCAAAATCTATAGGAATGTATAATATAAGTTCGTTATTAAGAACCTTTGAAGTTGCGAATAACATATTGTATTCTTACTTTTAAGGATAGTAACATCACATTTACATTTAGAATTTATCCTTTAGGGCATTATTTGTCGAAATATTTAGATTATTATTCAATTATTCAAAATTATGATACATTTATCAAGGCAGCAAAAATATAATTTAAGATAAACTGGTCCGTAATTCTATGACCCATTTCATGAGGACTAGATGAAAGAATGCGTAGGTTTGCTTTGCGTACACTCGCACCCACATTTTTTTAAAATGAAGAATTTTAATCCCGTTTACAATGTATGTATGCATGTTGAAATATATATCGCGCGTTTGCAAAATGTACACGTGAGACGGGACTGCGCGCCGCGCCGCTGCACATCGAGCAAGTGTGCAATTAACCGTGTGCGTATATAAACGCTGCGCTGCGACACACACACACACACATGCTCATCAGTACACAGGCGCACAAGAGTACATGCGCACGACGCGACACACGATTATATAGCCAATTTTAAAGTAATAATTAGTTAATGCAAACGCAGCCGTCGGGCAAATTTGTTAGTAGCTGCGATACTTTAAATATTAACCAATAATGCAAAATTTACATAGAATTTGCATTTATATTTTATGTCATCCAATTTAAGTTAAGAAATTGTAGAGCGCCTTTGGATTTTTCCTGCTGATGTGCGTCGGTTTGTCTTGGCCAGTGAGTGTGAGTGTGTGTGTGTGGAACAGTGTGTTCGTGTGCAAATGTGCAAGTGCATATATGCGTCTGTTTTTATGCATGCGAGTGTATATGTTGTAAATGCATGCGAGTCCCGTGGTATTGGTACAAAAAATATATATATTTATATATATATATAAGTGCCATTCTTCGTTTAATATTAAAATTGCTCCTCGAGTAATCGGTGTACCCGCAAAGCACACGCTGGCAGGTAATTATGTGGCGCGCGGGCAGAGCGCACGGTGGATTCTTTTGCGCAAAGTATTTTGCATGGCATTTCGGTGCGAGTGCAACGTCGTTATTTGCGGTAAGATGACGAAGGGAAATGAGAGCCTTTGTGAAAGTGAATTACGTGAAGCTTTTGAATTACGATTGCATATGCGCGTCCACAGGGCAAAGATAAGAACAATCGTGCGCTGTACCCGCTCCGCTCATGGTCGTTCGATTCAATGCATTGCCGATAAGATTGTAAATTCGTATATGAATTTTAATTTTAAAATGAGAGCGCATTTTAAATTAAAATATAACAATGTGTAAAGTTCAAGGCGCACATATACGTCAAAAGAATCGTGTGTCTGTAATAAAATTCGGAGTTTCTTTGATTTCTGACAATTATCGTACAAGTCTGACGTATACTTATATAATTAAGGAGTACGCATCCGACTAGCAAAATGCATTTGGTTTATGTTTTAATTTAGCGGCTTCTGAGATATTTGTTTACTCAGTCGCACGACGGAATTAAGCTAAAGGTTACGCTGTTATATAAAATTTAATAGAGAGGAGACACAAACATTTAAATATATTTATAACATATGTGTATTTTATAATATATTTAAAGCTTGAGTTTAACATGTTGTCTGCAGTAAACACATAAACTCTCACACACACACACACACACACGCACAAACAAAATTTATAAAATTAATACTCACCTGTAAGCGAGTGTTATATATACACATATATTTATATACGCACAGCACAGACTCATCGAAAATGATTATATACATTAGCTGTGAAATAAAAGATATTATCAAGAATGACCTTCACATTTAAATATTGAAATTAAATCCAAGCTACGGCAGCCAAAGGTATATTTTCGAAAAATTGGTCATCGCTTTTTGAGAGGTGTGAGTGTCGCATTTATGTTTTCTTTATTTTTACGAAATCCGATAACGAATTTTGTTGATTTCGTTTCGTTTATTTGTATATATATAGAGGAAATATATTGTTTGAAATGACGCATCAGAGCGCGGCAGATTATTTCGGAATTGAAATTTGCTTTTAGATTTTGCAAATGAATTATTAATATCAAAGTGCAATAGTGGTAAATCGTCTGAAGTCTGCACTGACGACCACTCACTTAAATATGCATATATATACGAATATATATATGCTCTCGTACGCACACGCAGCAACACACAAGCAAATACGATGCACGTTGCACAGGTAGATGACATAAACGCATATTTCTTGAAAATACTGTTATCCCCTTTCAATATTTTTCTTGAGTGTTGCGAGCGCGCACACGCAGACAAACACTGGTCCACACACGCACACATTAATTACAAATACACGCATACATATATATAATATGTATATAGATATAAAATATATACGTATATACGTATATAAATAATGTATTTATATACGCAATATAAATAATATACGTATATCGCATTCACGTGTATGCCGCGCCGCCGTCCGTCGTCGTCGTCGTCGTCGTCGTCGTCTCCGATGTCGGGCCGTCGTCGTCGAGATTTTATTCAACAGGTAGAAGAAATATAATACGGCGCTGCGGCGCGGCTTCGGGTCTTACCTGCCTACCTCTTTCGAACGGAGCGACCGAGACTATCTCTCTGGTCACTTCGATTATGTGAAAATTGTAAAGTTGTTTTTAGTGTTTATCGGCTACTCAGAGGGCACACAGGCGCAATCGAGGAGTGCAGTTGTTGTTTTGTTGTTGTTGTTGTCTTGTGATCCACATACTCTCTTACACACACACACACGCATTTCATTTGATGTGTGTGAGACTGCCTGCTTGTCGAGTCCCATCAAAATATTACACACACGCATAACAGACGACCGGAGTGATATCAAAGTGTTTGTATGTGTGTGTACGCGCGCGCGTCTGATAATAGTACAATAATTTGTCATAACGTGTTTTACCGACCGGAATCTCGGTTGCAAAACACGCACCACAACCGCCGGTTTGGACGAAACTGCTTGCTAGTGTTTGTTTACGTTTTTTATATTAATTGTTACGCACACGGTGTTCAGTATCCGATACTAACAAAAGAATCGACAGTGTATGTCCGGATTTTAGGGGTGCGATAACCGGATCTGTGCGACTTGAATCCGAGCGCGAGTGCAGCTATAACATCAAGTGCGCTACCGGCTACACTATATTGTGATTGCGTTCAGTTGAATTGCAGTGTTTTTATAAAAAAGTGATTCCCAACAAATAACAAACAAGCAACGTGTCATTTATATAGAGCGTGTGACACCTTGTCTAAATAAATCGGGTTGCACCAAGAAATGCTTTTGAGGGAATTGTGTGTGGCTTTTTGTTAGAAATACGTGGTGAGACAGTACGGCCTCAAACTGATGGATACAGGAACCGCATTCTCGTTGGCCTACTCGGATTGGCTGAACGATGGAACTAGGTACGGATTGATAGGTGTTAATTCGGATTTTTTAATAAATAAAAATCAGCGAGCATTTTAGTATACTTTGAAAAATATTTTGAATTTAGACAAAAAAAATCCGTTTTGAACTACATTTCTATTAAAATAAATTATATATTTTATATATATACATAATTTCTTAACACATACGTGTGCATTTAATTAAACATTATTACTGAAATCGTCTTTAAAATAGCTTCAATATCCCCGTCTACACGAAAGAGTCAAAAAGCGACGAAGACTTATTCGTACACATTTTAGAAAAACTCAACCGTTTCTATATAGACAAAACATAATCAGAGAACAGATAACACTAATTAACAAAACAGAACAACAAAATCTCTGCACACTTATTACGTAACCCTCGTTTAGAATGGTATGGACAGATAGTAAACATTAGACCAATATCCACAACCATTCTAAACGATATAGATAAGAAACGGTTCGCTGATGCTCTTTGCCTGGTATTTCGGGACTAATTCTGAAAAACCTTTCGCACTGACGTGCGTATATAAATCTTTGAAAGTGTCTAACCTTGAACGAGGCGATACGAAATATAAAATTTCAAAAATAAATAACACAAACACCCATCAGCCGAACAGAAAAGGTTGCATTAGCATTAAAATGCAAATTACATACAGAATTTATTGCGGCAAGCGAAAAAAACAGCATAAAATAGAAGTCGCGAGAGCACACAACGACAACGACGCGCGATGTATACAACAACAAAAAATTAATACATTAATTATGATTATGCGCAGCGGCAGAGCGACGCGCGCCGTGTGCATTTCAGCTTCAGGGAGCGCCATCGTCGTCGCTGCCATCAGAATATAGAAAAACAAAAACAAAAAAACAGTTAAACAATCAATATTTCGGATAACGCGTAATGGACGTCCAACGATAAGCTAACAAAAAACATGCAGTATACATTGCAAACACATGGACAAATAATTTCCCGCGTCGCCACCCGCCCTCTGGTGCGCATATTACACATAAAAACAACTGCGCGCGCAGCTTATCGTAATGAGAATAATTACTTCATAATTCCTAAGCGCATGGTTGTTTGCATCGCTCGCAAGCGTGCGCGCGTACGCCTATTGACTGTAATTAATGCGCATGATTTGCATATTAAGTGAATAGTGTGTGTGTGCATACATTCTCTGCCTATATATACATATATGTATGCATTTGTATGTATACGTTCAGGCAATATACAATTGGCGTGAAAACAGTGATTTAGTTGCAATTGTTGTTTTTCTTGCGGCTACACAGTGCATGCTTATGGGCTGTGTGTCAGTATGTGTGTATGTATTGAGTTCGCACACACATACACTAACACACGAGATAAACGCGCAGATATAAACGTGACAAACTGTTTTCTTATTGAGTGTCTGCGCGAGGTGTTTTGTTTTACAGTTTATTGCAGTCTGCCTGTAAACATATACAATATAAAGATATTCGTATTTTTCACATGAAATTAATTGTATTAATTCTGAAATGTATGTTATAAGAGAGCTATTAGTTGTTGGTCGTCCTTATTTAAAAAAATACATCAAACAAACAAAAAAATGCATATCAGAGAGTGCACTTTTAATTGGCATGCAAATTACTGCGCATCAATTTGCACGTTACTATTATTTTTTTCATTGAATGCACAATTAGCATCGGGATTATTATTGATCATAAACAGCCGGTATACATTTTACAATTAATTGTAACAACTAAATTACATTAATAAAATATTTCTGTAATTAATTGGAAAAATAATGAAAATTATGCAAATATTTTCACAAGAAGCGTGCACTCGCGCACGCGCTCGCCTCAAATCAAAACAAAAACAAACGGCACTTGTCTGTGTCGTGTCGCGGCGTGCGTGCACGAGATCTCTGCTCCAATCCCACTTATCAAACCGGAATTGAATCACGCCGCAATTTCCATACTGCACTTGATCGTGAGTTGCCGCGCGACGCACCACAGACACATAATATATATATATATATATATATATATATATACACTTAATATTATACAAGTGTTTCTGTGTGTGCACGCGCGCTGAGAACCGGATTTTAGTTTATTTCAGACGTGCGCCGCCGCCGTGCTGCCTTATTCCGACAAAATCATAGTAATTTGGCAAACCATAATAACTGGTTTAAAAAACGACAACACCAGAAATAAAAATTCTCTGCATGTGTGCGTGTGTATACAAAATACAAATATACTATATATATATATAGAAAGAAGTAGCTTTATATCTATGAACTAGAGTACACTAAATGTGCTTGTTGCGCATTGCAATTGAAATTCTCATGAGCACATAATACGGTAAACACAATTAGGACCTACTCACGGACACTTATACAATATATTATATAGCACAGTGTAAATCCTTTCAAGAAACCACCCGTTTAAAATGCACACACACACGCATACGAAACGACCGATCGGGCGCTCTCTTAAAGGGGTCACACAATCACACATATAATATAAAATACATGCTCAGCCAGCCCATATACGAAAAAGGACTTTCGAATGCCTTCCAATCTAATATATACATTATATATACGTGTGCACACAGCATACGATAATGCATACATTTACACAACAAACCCAAATAGGGTGAGTACGTATATTTGGACCTCTTCGGTGGTGTTTTTTTATTAATAAAATCGCCGTGTGTGCATTTTCCTATTATGCGTCTACGTCGGACATCTCGCCTGTTCCTTGTCCAATTTAATGCGGACATAAAAGAGTAAATACCTCGCGGCTCTATTGTGTTGCATAATAACGATCCTATATTTATATACGTATACATACATATAAAATGTATGTGTGAAAGGGACGATGCGAGCCAGCAGTCAGCATGTGTGTATAGTTATGTATATATGGGTTCTCTGTGTTGTTTGCTTGAATCAAACACAGAAGATGCAATGCAACGCGACCAAAAAGGGTCAATCCAAATGGGTACTACTTTATATATATATAGTTTTTTTTATTTGTTGTGTTTACGTTGGTTCTCTTTCAGATTTGGTCGTTGTCGTCTGCGTCCGTCGCCGTCATTTTGAACATGTAAATTCTAAATGATGGGAATTCAGATTAATAAACGAAATATGTGACCGTTGTCTGGTTCGCGCGGCGAGAAGACAGCGTGTCTGCGACGCAAAGATTATATTTTTTCTTCTTTCTGGTATGGATTTGAAGACGACCGTTGTGCGCAGCGCCAGCCGTGGCCATGTATAGTGCATGTTAGTGCTAATGAGTCAAAGGCAGCAGTATATACAAATATTTATACATACGATACGCATAATATATCAATTTGAGCGAGAGAGCGTAGAGGACCCTTAAGGAAATTGGATTGAAATATATTATTTTGTTTTAGGCTGTGGTAATTTAAGTGGTCGTTATAATGGATTTCATATTGATTTTCGTTTTTACGGTGCGTTTGCTAGGGCCGCTTTGTTATATAAGGTTAATTGATATACTCAATCCCCTTGTTGTGGATTGTGTTTTTTTGAGAACGTTCTCCAGTGCTGTTCCTAAATGTGTATCTTAGTTCCTCTTCAATATTTCAATGCCCTAGTGATAGTTTTTGGCTTGGCTATTTTTTATGTTTTCAGAAATCTTTTTTCTGTTTTGAATAAGTTTTGTTAATTATACATTTAACACCCCTACATGACTTTATTTGATAGAACCGTTTTTTGGACACAAATAACCCAAAAATATTTTTCCGTTTTTCAATTTTCTAATACCGAAATAGATTTTTTCAACATTATTTTTTTATAGAAATGTTAAAAAATGTAAAAAAATAAAATATTGTATTAAACAAAAATTTCAGAAACAGCACTGATTTAATAAAAACCCAATAATAAATTTATATGCATAAACCCATAAACGGTTCTATGGTTAAAAATATATAATTTAGTTTAGAAGCCAAATCGATTTAAATTTAAATTGTGTAGTACTTTTTATTGTTTATCATATATCATTAAATATAAATTATTTTCGGTTACTAATTTTAATATCTAGAAAGAAATGGTAAATGATTCGAAATGTATAATTATTTTCATGAGGGTATTTACATGTTTAGAAAGAAGAACCTAAAGTTTTATTTTTGAAACACACCATAGAGAATAAATTGCGATAGCATTCATCAATGATCACAATCTGACGCGTTGTCCGTCTAGATCTAAAAACAGTCCTATTATTGGATATTTTGATGATATTCTGACTACATAAAATATTTGATGAATTTTGGACAATAGATTTATAGATTTTTACTTATCTATTTATATATTTCGTAACGATCCTATAAATCGTGCCTATAAATAAAACCATAATTTTATGAAACAATTATGCTACCAAGTAAAACATTTTTACAGTGTAGTTAAATTAACAATAATTTAATGAAAAAATTATGCTATTGCATAATTATGCTATTGTATTCCCACTAAATGTTGTCACAAAAATGTTAACAGACATTGTTTATTAAAATGTTCTACTAAAATACGTTTAAAATTATTTGGTGAGACTTTTGTATTTATTTGTTAATGCACAAACCAATATTTTTGCTAACAATTATTATTTATTTTGGATGGATTTTTTGATATTTTAATTTGGTGCAAATTTTCTTTGGCACACTTTATTGTTTGCCAATATACTTCTGCATAATATTTTAGGACCCTTTAAGTTAATAAATTTCAATTCTCTGTAATATTACTAATAAACAGAATAACTTGCTGTGAAGTTGATGTTTAGTTTCTCTGTCCATTTATAAGAACAATTTCAGCACATCTCATACCTGATTCTGATCACAGCCGTCAGTACATTTTTGATATTTTATCTGAATTTTTGCCATTTGGCCTAAAAATATATATTTTCTTAAAAACCTTCTATTGCATTTATCTTTGCATTCAAAATAATGTTTTTTTTTAATTTCATTCTTTCATATATCTTAATTTTTAATTAAAAATAAGGTTTTGTTTCTCGTGTCTGGAATAAATTATTTAAAAAATAATATGTTCGTACATCATTTCAGAAATTTTACAATTTATAGCATTACAATTTCTGGAATTAGCTTTTTCAAGATATGAAAGCAGCAATAATTTTATTGTCATTAGGTTTTAAAAGAACAAAATATTTAAGAACAACTTTTTAATAGTTGCTTTTTTAGATAAGCTATTTTGTCATTAACTCGCTAAAAATGAAAAGGCGGAATTAATTCCCAGGTACTGCACAGGCGGAATTAACTCGTTAGAACACAGAATTGTATTTATGAACGAATGGATTACTTATTTTGACTTGTTTTTTGCTGTGCAAAACAACAAGAATAATAGTTTTAAAAAACAAGGTAAAGATTACCACAAACTCTTTTTTTAATTACCAATTATAATTTTTTGTAAGTTGGAACAGTCTTAGGGAGTTATTTCCACAATTTCTGTTCTCCAGCGAGAGAATTACGCCTTTGCAGTTCCAGCGAATTAACGTCAAAATAGCTAATCTCAAAAAGGGTACTAATATATAAAACGTTTTTATTAATCTATTTGTTCTTCAAAAACTTAAAGACAAAAAAGATAATGTCGATGTGTAATCATGAAAAAGATTATTCCGGGTATAATTATGCCATAAAATCAAATTCAAAAACTTAATTCCAAATAAGTAAAGACCTAGCTTCCTTGTTTCTCACTCTAATTAATATACAACTTATTTTTAAATTGAAAATAATGGCTTTGGTCTGAAGCATTTGAATTTCTTATTAGGGACAATTAAACGACCACATAATAGTCTTCGGTGAGACTGGCGAAGAAAAACTGCGAATCCACAAAATCTGCGAGTTTGATTTGTTGAAAACAATACCCAATTTTTCTTGTTCTTTTGTAATTAATTCAAGTTCCTACGAAAATGATAGAAGTACCCTTGTACACCTTTTGGTAAAGACATTTTAGGAATTGGAATAATTTTATTTATATACAATACTTATATACACTTTTTACTCTGAGATCTGAGTCACATTTGAGTTTTAAACTTAAATAATTTAAATTATTATTGAAAATAGAAAAATTTACGACGTGCAGATAATACCTTATTTCTATAAAGCATGTTTAGAAAAATAAATAGATTATTATAAACAAAAACAATAAAATTTAAATTATTTCCATATTTCTCATATTTGGCTGAGACTTACATTGTGCTATAAATCGGTTTAAATTACTTGCTAATATTAGGATTAATCACCTTTTCTGACTGTGATTATGATGTGATATTTGAGGTCATTATTTGGCCCCAAAAGTTTCTCAAACATCATAAAAAATCAATTAAAAAATATATTTTAATTTAGGTTTGTGGTATAGATTTAATTTGCTACATTTAGCAAAAATCCACATAAATCCGTACTCAGTACTCAATATGACTCAATATACAGACGGAAAAACGGTGCTAATTATAAAAATTCTCACCTTTTAGATCACATAACCTAAAATACATTTATAGTATACATAAATAATACATACAAATTTAATTGTATATTATGCGATCGAAACTGTGAAGGACAATGCTCGGCACAATCGAGCACGTTTGTTCACACTCTCCGCAGAGCCCAGCCTTTTGTGTGTGCCACTGCACAATACACACCATTCATTAAAAACGCAACCCCTCTTTCGCTTATGGCAATAAAAGTACAGCACACTCTCACTCAGCAAGACATTATTCGTATGTATATATACTGTATAGTATATAATTGTATAGATATATACGCAAGGCGTGTATACCTGCAAAATGCAAATGTGCGGCAATCGCCGAAAAACACATGGCACAACGGCAAAAAACGGTTCAATGCTCTCTGCAAGCCACTACTTCCGGAAACAGTGCGCTATTGAGAAAAACTATGTATATAACATTTGCCATTGTCGCAACGCAGTGCACACATGGGTGTGTTAGTGGTGTATGTGAATTTGTGTATGTGTGCGTAGGAACTCACCTTAACTCATTATTCAATCTGTGCGAAGCGTGGTGCTGGTGCACACATGCTGTGCTAAACATTGTTGCTGAGGAGTTTAGCGGGACTCCTATTCAAAATTATATTTTCTTACCGTGTATCGTGTGCAATGGATATTTGCAAATTGGTATGTGTGTGTGCGAGTATATGCGCGTGTGTGTGTGCGTTTATGCATAGGCGAAAGGAAACAATCTTGGAAGGCCAACAGTGTGATCCATCACAAGCAAGTCACACGCACACACACATACAAATCGCAATGCATGCATGTGCCGATTTGTATGTAATTACCTGCGTTTCTCAAACTGAAATCGAATAATTACAGCAACGTTAATAGTTTATAATATAGTATTATAAATGAATACGAATTATTATTAATCTTTCTGTGCGCTTGAAGGTAATTACATGCAATCGTATGGATTAATGTTATCTGTCTCTCTCGTGTCTGTCTTGCAAATTAGTCCTTGGAAATATTATTGTGGCAGATCCTTTGAAACGTGTGCTATTGTAAAACATCAAATCGCCAACGTTTATGTACGTCAATTTGTTATAAGCTTCGCTTTATATTGTTTTAATCTTGAATGCATAAAAAAATAAAATTGAATAATGAGATTTGTTTTAATAAAGACCGTGGCACTGCGACACACGGTGCTACCTCACAATTATTATTAATATTATTATTTCCGATTAAAGTTTGAATAAATTTATAATTGAGTAGCGTATTTAATGCCACCTGATACACATTATTGAATCCACGTGGACGTGCATTACGCGAGAATCAGTGTAATTGAAATATACATGCATTGGAATTATTCATTGAACGCCAAACAATTGTTTATTGCACTTGCGTTAAATATATGTAATATAATTTCCATTTTCATTTTATAGTGAATAAATTTGTACAGTGTATAAATATTTATACAAATAAATTCTCCTTGCGCGCACATTGTTTTTTTTTAATGTCTTCGATTTATGTATGTGCTGTCCGATTCATTAAATACACACACACACACAAACCCAGATATTTAAAAATACATTAGCATAAAATAATAATTATACTTTATTTTTTCATTATTATTTTTTGTTCATATGTGCGGCAGGCTGGCTGATCTATCTGCTATATATGTTTTCGAAAGAAGAAAAAAATACGAGCGCAATCATTATGCATAACACATAAATAAATAATTTATACCGTCCGATTTATTGTCCAACTTGCATAAATTAATTATTCTCGTTGTGTTGTGCTCTGTCTTATCTATATTGCTAAACAGAGTAATATCGTTAGCGCACGCACGCACACATACACAGCCGGGGGGATTTCTCAAGTCCGAATTAAGATACTTACGCGCACACACACTAATACACTGGAAGACTGTGTTTGATTCTGTGATATAATAATGTGTGCGTTGACGTGTGATTGAGTGAAATCAAATTGCGAGTTACCTAATTGGGAAGGCTTTTATACACTGTTGTCAGGGTATTCGTCATTTGAAGCAGACAATAATCCACTAATTCCATCATCCGCATTCAAATCACAATGCCTAATTAAATCCGAATGTAACCAGACTCTCCCCATCAGGCCTTAGATCGTACTTCCTCACCGTACAGCATCTTGTACCAATTTCAACACCCAGGTTGATTTCATTTTTAAGCCAAGCTATTAAAATTTTCACACGTCTCTATGACACACAATTTACCAATTACCATGGCAGAGCAAACAAAAATCTCTGAAATTCTATTCGGCAATGCGCGAGCGATCACACACATACTAAAAATAAGCTTACATAAATATATAGGCATATAGCGTAATATGATCGCTTCTTTATTTATATTTTTTCTTTAAAAAAAAACTAAGGGTGATTGCCCGCTCCGCCGTGCTGGCTCACGCGATGAACAAATATTATAAGACACATGAAATATTCAAAGGTACACACATTCGGTTTAGTCGAGCAAATAGTATCAAATTTCGATATGCAACAATCTTATTATAGTTTGATTTACGACACTCGCACGCACACCACTATAAAGCGGAGTGTACTCGATAGCTGAACGACTCAGTGACTTTTGCGGCCATCTGAAGAAAAAATTCTAACATATTTTCCGGCTGTAAATTCGGGTAGATTATGTTACAGATTGTCTAGAGTTTGTTTGTAATGTGTGTTTTTTTTTAATTTGTGGATATATCAAATTGAAATAATCAATTGTAGTGTAAATCAATGAAAACACAAAAATCAAATAAAATGAATATAATTTCGTATTATAAATATATAAAAAAAAACAAATATCAAAATGCCAGAAAATATACTTTAATTTGTTTCTGTTCTTCAGTTCTAAAAAATAAAACAAAATACATTTTTTATTAATTAATTTAGATTCTGAATAATTTCCAAAAAAAAAAACAAATTTTAAATCGATCTCAATCAAAATATCAAAATTTCGGTGTCTCATATTTCGGGAATTTAAAACCCGTTTTCCGGCGACCTGAGCTCTACGCCACTGTGTCTCGTGGTATACGTTACCTGCTGCCGTTCCACACCGGATCTATATACCTACACTCTATATCAGTGTATAGTATTCCATACACTAGTTTATATAGCACAAGTCTATAGCAACCCTTTAAAAAACACGGGAAAACAGAAGCATTTGAGCAGCGGATCGCATGTACCTTATTATTATCTGCTTTTGTAGGGCAACCTTTGCAGGAATATACATATATACATATCACATATAGATATACATATACTTACATACATAATACATAAATTAAACGCAGCATTGAAAAAAGAAGTACTTGTCGTTTTTTGTGTCTGCGTGTGTATTCATACGTCAGGGGATCCCGTTTCTTGTAAAAAGAACATTACACACTTACGCGCGCGCCATTCAGACTTTTTCCATAAGATTTTTTTCATTCTTCTACTGTACTCTACTGTACCTACCTGCATTATATGCGTAAAAAAGAAATGTTAATGTAATTTGTACGTGTACAGCGTACATGTAAAATGATTTAATAATTTATGTTTGTTTTTGTTTATATTTTAGACGACGAATACCCTCAAATCCTGAGTCTCCCATTGACCATAACACGGACAACGAAGCCATAAGCCATGTACCGACAGCCACCGCTCAGACGGGCTATCTGCCATCAAGGTTAGTATTATATTTGTTAATATAGTTTATAAAAACATAAATTTATACAGTTTTTTTTATTGTAGAAATAAAATAGTTGATAGATATAGACATAAAAAATGTTTTATATATTTATCATATTTTTTTTATATTATCATATTAAATTTGTAATATTATTTTTGTGATACCTATACCTATGTAAACATATTAAAAAAAATGCTACAATCAAAAATAAATGTTAGCATATTTGTGATTTCATGTGTATTTAACCAATAAAATGTTTTTAATGTCTGCTTATATTATTACATATATTTTGTTTAAAATATGTTGTGATATATGTATAAATGTATGTTTGTTATATTAATTTTATTGCCTCACAAATTGGTAATAAATAAACCTTGATCCTTGTTATTTTAAAATAATATGTACTTCTCATTAGGTGAATCTTTGAATAAAATTATTTAAAACTACTCATTTAAAATTGATTTAAACCAATAAAAAAAACTTTTTACAAATATTTAAATCAATTATTTATATAAGCCAATTATGCGATACACCTGATTCAAATTAGGTCATCACCTAAAAATCCGTTCTGTAGTAATTATAATTATAATGAACTATTAATAAAAAGTAAATTAAAACTAGTTGACATTTTTTATCTTTTTTTATATTTAAAAAGAATAAATTAATTATATAGAATATTATATCACTTATAGACAAATACAGTAAATAAATACTGATATATAAATCTCTCTAAATTTTCATAATTTTCATAATTTTCATAATTTTCATAATTTTCATAATTTTAATAATTTGTCCTATACAATACAGAACTAATAAACAAACAGTTTCCTGATTAACCTATTCTATTCCATTTTTTTTTCAAAAATATCACTTATAATAAAATACAATAAATTTGAATATTTACCAAAAAAGATATTTGAAATTATTATTAATTATAAGTAATAATTAACTATCAAACTAAATCCATATACTATTTTCAGATTTTTCGAGCATCCGCTCACAGCTGCCACCTCGGCAATGCTCAACATATCTGGCAACGGATCGAACAACGACGAGGATGCCGGCACAAATGGAGGATCATCAAATGTGAACATTGGAGCGCTGGGCACCCCGCACCAGGTGCACCAAGTGCACAATCCGAATGGCAGCACCTCCTTCGTGTACGAATACTACAAAGTTCCGGACAAAGACGGTCTGCAGTGGAGGTTAGTATATAAACACATAATATTGTATTATTTCCAATACACAATAATAATAATAATAATATAGATTATAAAAATATATAAAAAAAACTCTCAGAAAACCGTCCGTATTAAAATGCCAGAGCGAGCACTCAGTGACGTCGATTTAATTGATTCGAAAAACAATACCGTGTCAGTGTTGTTTTTCTCTTAGTCGTAATAAATATATACTAAAAAAACACATATCAAATGGTATATTTATGCATGCCCGCAACATTTTAAATCCATTATATTATATATGGCCGAGCGGTCGCTCGTAGTCACCTGTGTGCGTCTCCGCCGTGTGTGTATATAAAATAAAACTTTAATTTCAATTCGAAACGTATGTCATTATTCTAGAATTTATTATACAGAAGACTATACAGATGTATATACATGTATGTTTATTGTATATAATAAGATATTAAAATCGAGCGCATACGAATTATAAATATATGAAGGTATCTATATAGATGGCTGTATAGATATATAAATATATATACCTCATATATTGAATACTTTCAATAATTATATTTAAGTATAAATAAAAAAGCTTGCGTTGAATTATAGACATATATTTAATGCGACGGCCGGCGAAGCATACATATAACATACACATACACATAACACATGCCCATATATCCCAAACATATATATATATCATTTTAAAAATACCGTTTTTTTTAATAGCGGTGCGCGAGCGGTCTTACGAAAAGATTCTATTCTCAATTCTTGATATTGTTCAAGACACTTTCGATATTCATCTAAGCCTAATCGGAGTCAATTTAGTTGAGCGCAGGTAGAAGTTTTTGTCAAATACGCACATAAAATACCGATTGCAACATATTGAAAGGAATCAGTGATCGAATGAGATTTGTGCACGTGTTTACTTTCTTAAGCTGGGTTGTTTTTTTCTGTTTGTATGTGTGTTTTTTGATTGTGTGAAATCATGTGTCACAAATGTAGTATTCTAAAGAAATCGTTTTTATTTAAAGTGATCGTGTGATATTAAGCGAATAAGACCATCAAGGAGTAGGAGGATTATTTTATTATTTCACAAACAAACCCAAGTTTATTTTTATACAAATAATTTAGTTTATTTATTTAAACTACTTAAAAATAAAATTCATAAAACGAGGTAGTTTAATTCTCGCCTCAATTAAAATTCATTTATCACAGAAAGGTCGCACAGCATCAAAATCTACTAAGATAAAACTCTGCGATATCTTTTCTATACAACCGAAGAAAAAACGCAATTTATCTCCTCACACAAATTACAATTTAAATTTAAATTGACATACATTATTTTAATTTATGTTATCACCAGAAAGCGCCTCAATTTCTCCCTAAAGGTATATCATTTTTATACGTATGCGCGTATTTGGTGTATGCCTGTGTGAGTTTCTTCGCTGAATGTGTATGTGTGCGTTTGTGCACACGCACACTCAATCCTTTCTTGCGAGCCAAAACACCGGAGGGTTGATAATACCGTAATTGTATAAACTCTCTGCGAACACAATGCACAGAAAAATTTGAATGCCAGAGATATTTATCTTTTGTACGAATGTACTTATATATGTATATATATATAAAAATAATATATGTATACACCCATAGCAGAAAACCTTGTACATTATTATTATTATTTATTGTGTTTTTTTCCTTCTGCGGATATTCGTCTTTTCGAAAGAGAGTGCAAAGGCACCGTTGTACACTCACACACATACAGACACACAAACACAGGGGATCAGTTTCAAATCTTGGAGATTATAAATTTGAATGTTGCATTTATTGTTGTTGAGCAACAAGGATTAATTGAATTTTTTGCATTGTCTTGGCAGCGCTCGCTTTCGTGTTCAATGCTCGCTTGTTTGCGTGCAATTGGAATTATCATCCGTACGTATACACACTCACATTCGTAGGTAGCAAAGGCTTAGAGCTTATAACTTACCTAGAGGAAAACATTAACTTATGTCGTTTAAATGAGCATAGACGAGATTGAAACCGCCAGAGGCTGTCGGGGAAAAAAACTAATTATATTTTGTTTATTTGAATACGGTATAAGCTCGCCTTTGAGATATAAACACAGTAATCCGTATTTATTTGTTTTTTAAAATAAATTAAAATAAAATAAATATAATTTGTTTCAAAGCTCCTACAAACGTTTCACATTAAATTCACATTGAACTGCCAATAAATTCATAACTTAATAACTGACCGCTTGTCATTACTCTTTTTATTCGTACCATAAATTCTCATCGATGGCATCGAATACAGTGAAATACGCAATAAAATATGTTTAACTGAATGCTAATATGCAACTCACGCTTTTTGTATGTGCGCGTCTCAAACTGACTGCGTCAAATGGTTTTGATCTTATAAATACACGTAAATTGTGTATATATATTATATGTATGAGTTTTCCAATTATATGTATGGGTGTGTAAAAATGTTTAAATGTATTAATTTTACACGCAAAAACAAACTGGCGAGTTGCTATCAAGCGTGCTTCAGCGAGCGAAAATTCACAAGCGTCGCAAAAACAAAAGACATGAACAAGTGACGAACCGGGCGTATAAGAGCTCAATGCATTTTTCTGAACAGACACACATGATAAGATCTGGTGAATCGCAAATATTAACATATCTACATTTTTAATACTAAAATCAATACACACAAAAAAAACATGTACATATATGTATTTTATATATGTATATAATTTTATTGTTGTTTGTATATTGATTTATACAATTGTATATGTATATAAACGCTATGCCGTCAATTATCCAATAGCACCACAATACAAATCATTTATAGAAATCATATATACACAATACACATACAATATACATTTATATTAATATTGTACTCAGTTAGTGTGCACGCATAATAATATAATAATACTTATTTGTACTTGTTTCACAGCGCTCCTACCACAAAATTGAATGGACAAACCACGCCTCTAGACGTATCTGGCCTATCGCAAAATGAAATACAAGGTCTATTGCTTGGTTCACACCCATCGTCGTCGTCGCCGCCGTCGTCGTCGTCGCAGCACAACAACAACATAAATGTCAAACGTGAGCCCGAAGACTTACGCAAAGATCCGAAATGCTCGCGCAATCAAAAGGTAAACTAAATATAATACACATACGCACACACACATTTGTGTGTATAGGTGTGTATGTGTGCGTACGTGCGGTATATATGCACATAAGTATAGGTAATTGCATATTGATGTGTTTGTACACGCGTGAGTGTGGATATGTGTTTGTATTGTGTGTACAGTTGTTGGTTTTTATAGACCAGTAAGTACATTTGTTTAAGTGCGTGTGTACTTAGCACGTATTGACGTTTTAATTGCTACTGGACTGCAAGCATAATTTATACATCATTATTTATTTGTATTGTTTTCTTTTCCAATATAATATTTTCTGTGCCAACATTTTTTAAATGCATTTAATTTTTATTTAATTGTGGTTCTTCTTTATTGTTTATTTTAAATTATTGGATATATAAAACACATGATTTTATTTTATTTATTTATTGTTTTGTTTAAGTTATTAAATTTCTTTATCGGCAATTATTAAAAATTGCAATATTTCGAATGTCATACAACGAAAACTAAACAACTATATTTTCAAAAAATCTGTAGACTCATTTTATTAAATTACTCTGTTATGTCATTTCTTCATACGGCCGCATGCAACTCTGTGAATTGTGATCTAGAATCTAAAGCACGCTCGTCATAAACAATAACATAAAATCCGATGTTCTCTGAACGCATTTCGAACGTGAAATATTGTGAAACGCCAGAACAATAGACGGTCAATGTGTTGCAATACTCTAGAGGCTTAGACCTTTGATAAACTCTAGATTTCAAAAGAGACCATCGCTTGAACTTAATGCGCATTTTCTGAGGAAAAAGTCCGACACAATATTATATAGCTAAAACAATACCGTAAAAAAGCCATCTCGATCCGTCGCTTGTACACAAAAGCGCACGCACATCTTTAAATTTTTTTTTGAAAATGTGTTTATTTATAGATAAACGTTTCTATCCATTTTACTAGCTAAGCGCGCGCGCTTGCACGTTCGCCAGCGTATAAACATCTCCGACAAAAGATAAACTTTCGAGATAATTACACTGTTATTTATCCTATACACAGCAGACACACAGCCGAGAGATAGAGAGACCTGTAGCTATATATGTTCATCTATACTATGTTATAGATCAATGCTCCGCTACTGTCAGCTACTGTGTGTGCGTATACGCGCCACAACTTATGATCGAATCGATTCGCGCAAGGAGCTCGAGCACACACAAATGACGATTTGAAAATAAAAATTACATACGAACGCGAACAACGAGTTCCTCGGCGGCATAGCGCAGCAACGGTGGACATTATTGCGACGTGAAAATTGTTTCGCGCTCGCAGAAATGCCATAAATATACGATTCGCTCGGTGATTTCGAGAAAACATGCGTCTTACATATATATGTGTATATATATGTGTAATGTATGTATACGTACGTACTCGACGATAAAATGCGTTTAGCTTTGCTTGTCGCGCGAGATCGCAGAGTTGTTGGCCGCCTAAGGTACAATTCGTGTGTGATGACACGTTTGAAGATTTCAAATTATTTTCCCCTGAAATTTCAACACATTTTTGTATAGGTATATATATATATATTTATGTATTCGCGCTCGTCGCTCACATGTGTCCTATATGCCGGTGAGTGGTGCGTCCGATTTGAATCTGTCTCATGCTCTACGGTGGCTACGTATATATATTTTGCATTTACATAAGTGCCAAACTTTTGAATATAGTATATATGTAATATATATATATATCTTATAAGCATAAAAATAATACATAAAATATGTGTTAGTGTTAGGCATTTCCCAAAAAATGTATGTGTCACTTATAAAGTGATACTTTTTTTCATAACACTATAAGAAATTTGAGCCTTATACCTGACGCATATATAAAACATGTATATATGCTGTACATATGTATGTATAAAACAGCAATGCGTGCGCGCATATATTTTTATATGCGGTATATGCGTACTCGTCGCGCTTGCGCATGCGCACTATACTACGGACGACGTGCGACGCGCCGCGCGCTTAAAGCTGTATAGACTCGTTTTGGATTTGAAGTTTATGCTGCATAAGTTGATTTAGTCTGTCACAGAGCGTTGACGAAACAAGATCGAACTGACCAGTCTCAGAAACATATTTTGAAGCAGGAAGTTCTTGCACACGCGCGCGATTATTTTTTTGTTTATATTATACGAGTGTGTGTTTTGTCGTGTTTTGCGATTTCGGTGTGATTGTTTTAAATATTAAGCGATCATTTGCCCTCAAGGACACGAGTGAGTAACTGAATGTGCTCTCCTTCAATAATTACGTGCGGGCTAATTAATACAATTTTAATTAAAGTGATTCATTATATTTTGTTACGATCAACAAGACAGTGAACTAAATTAATGGCCGGCATTATGCTGATGCAGACAATAAATAAATAATTTGTTATTTTGCATTATCCCGACAAACTTCTAAAGTCACAAAAACTTTAAAAAGTGAATACAAAAAATAACGTGTTTGTCAAAACTGCATAAATCACAACAAGAGAAGGTCACGCGCCACGAATGATTTGTCACAGCCAGCGAGCAGCAGCACCAAAGGATTAACATTTAAGCTTTTTGTGAGGTTTTTTTGTGTGTGTTGTGTTCTCTTGATCAGCCAACCTCAATGGATTAATGTTGCATAGGTCAGTGTGTATATATACATATATGTGTAAACCTATAATTTATATGCAGATTTTTGAATGCGCGGGAGCAATAATAGTTGACCAACACAATTTAAATAAATGTTTCTATGACTATACTATATTGTAGATTTTTTATAAATCACATTAAATAATATTATAAATATTATGTTTTTAAAGATATTATGTAAATTAAATATTTCAAAAATTCAAAGAAATCTTTTGATTTTTTTTTCAATGCATTATTTTTTATTATGTGTAATCAAACTAAATCTATTTGCATTTTGTTTTATTTACGTTTAAAGCGAAGATTTCGATGTAATTTTAATGTCTTTGGCGTATTTAACTGGCGTGTATAGAAATAATGCGCTCTAATGGTAATGTGTTTAGCTTGCGCACGCGATGCACTTCAGCATATTAATGCATATTTAGTATAAAATGTCAATTAATTTATGTGCAATGCACTCAGCTTAAATTACTCGGTATGCCTATCACTGGAGCACACGCAGAATCTATATCGTTATTTATTGGAGCCACACTCTATACGACATTGTCTGTGGATTTTTTTTTGTTTCGGGATATATTAAGTAGATTTTCGAGTCTATCATTTAGTTATCTTTTTTGAATTTAAACAGAAAACTAATATTTTACCGGATCATCCAAGTAAAGAGCATGACAGCAAGTTTCCATGGCTTGTATAAACTTGGAGTTGTCCTTGGCCTCGTTGTAGCAGTACGTGATCTTGCCGTCGATCTCCTTCCACTCACGCATTGTCTTCGATCCGGACATTGCAAGACAAGCCAAAGAGTTTTGCACTTC
>JAAAKO020015329.1:0-16423 GCA_010015015.2 Bolitophila cinerea
ACGACATGCGATAACTGCGTAATAAAGAATATATATATATATATATATATATATTATATAGTAAATGCGAACCAATTTCTACCCTCAACCACAAAACAGCGTAACTATAGTAAATAGCATATACAAGCGACTCTAAATATAATTTGTAAAGCTTTGCACCCTCAGAAAGTTGGACGCTGAATAGAAGTTTGCCACCGAGCGGGCGTACAACTAAAAGTGCTGTGCGTTCTGATTTTGTCAGTGTTTATGTATGTGAATGAAAATCGTATTTCGGATAGACAGAATCTATGCGGGCTCGCGTTTAACCAGCTCTGCGTTAAATGGGTACAGAATTTGTCCACGCTGCGTTACAAATATGACTCGTTGCAATTAAATTTTAAATTCGAATTAAATTTTCCACTTAAATAGTACCACATTACCGAAGATTGGCTTATTCCAATAGCTTTTTTTGGTAATATATGGTTATCAATAGTAATTAATATAATTTGGATTAAAACCTATTTTATTTACATATTTTAAATCGTACAAATTGTATTTGATGATTCTAGTTTTGGCATCACCGCGAGACATTTTTACAGCAAGAATTTTTTACCGCAAACACCATTTACCACGAGCTCTTTCCACCGCCGACGGAAAAACCTTTTTTTAATGGGAGGAAAAATAAAGGGAAGGAAAAATACAACAACAAAAAGTTGCAACGAACACGTTCCTCCATTTTTAAAAGCCCTGAAGATAGCAACGTGATATACTGAGGGTTGTGTACAGATCGTTGCAAAAACCCTCGGCAAACCCAGGCTATGCACTGTGTAGAGCGGTGACTGCAAATCGGTTGCAAACCCGGATCGGTGTTGCTCGCTCATTGCACAACCGGAATGCAACCACAATTTTTTGCTTGGGTATAGTATAGAATAATTAATTAGTATTAAACTTACCTCTTTGCACTAATTAATTTTATCAGTGCATGATATTTTACCCAAGACATGACTATAAAAAATAAAGAAATAAACATGTTTTTATTAATACATACAAATAAGAGATCTTAAATTTATTTTTAAATCCATACGTAACTTTTTATTGTACTTCATTATTAAAATCATCATGACCCTTGCGTCGTCCGCACCGAAGCCAATAATTTTCTGTGGATTAATTTAATTATATAATCGAAAAGTCCTTCTCCTGTTAAGTCTGTAGCTTTGACAAGGTCTAAAAAGTGATTGGGTACTCTTTCTCTCCACAGAAATAGTGTATTAAAATCAGAAGAATTTTAAGGTGCTAAAATCATTTGACTCATCAAGAATTAGTTAAAAATATGAATCTCCATATTTTTTATTATTATTTCTTATATATTATAAACTGTCAGATTCATTTAGTATAGGAAGTATATTATCAAAAAAAATGCTAAATAAAAAAAAAAAAATTCTCCACTCCTCAAAGTATTATCGCGATGTTCGGCAATATGCAGCGCAAATAAGAACAGAGGCGATTCCTGAAATAACTTCTCAGTTGTCGCTTGAAACTACTATTTTGCCTGATGTCGTAAATGAAAACAAAACAAATAAGGCTGTAACGTCACCGTCGCTGCTGGAAATTGTATCAATAACACCCTCGCTAATTTGTGAATTTGTGTAATTCAGAAGTATTATCTTCAATTTCGGAGTCAGATACACACGACTTTGATGATAGAACTAAAAGAGAAAAACTGCGATCATGGGCATTAGAGTACCAAATTACACATCGATCTGTAGATGCTCTTCTTCAAATTCTTCCCGAAATTGGTGCCAAAAACAGCCGCACCCTACTTCAAACGCCAAGAAAAATAAATGTGGTCAACATATCCGGTGGTCAATACTAGAACAATGGCTTTCAGGATATTGAAAAGATACTTTCTTCATACGAGACAAAACCGAGCAAATTTCTTTAAAGTTTAACATGGATGGGCTGCCAGTGAGAAGAAGCTCAAAAGTTAAGTTATGGCCAATTCTATGTGCTATAAACGAATTCCCCAGTAATCAGCCTGTTATAAATGGAATATATTGCGGGATGACAAAGCCTAAAATACTAAATGAATACTTAAAAAGATTTATTGATGATCTCAAAGATTTAATAAAACACGGAATTTTGTTTTATATGCAAGGAAATTTCGCTAATGGAGGAACTTCCTATAAATATGGTAGAGGATTTTCCAATTTCTGATTCGTTGCACCTTTTAGATTTGGGTATTATGAAGAAATGTCTAGTTGGATGGACACTTGGAAGTTTTAATTTTCGAACAAAGTGGTCAGGCCGAGAAATAGATCAAATTTCAAATTTGTTGATATCGCATAATACATTTAAACCTGTTGAAATTCATCGAGCTATAAGAAACTCGATTATTTATAATATAGTTCCAGTGTTGTAATTTTAAAATATTTTCTATCTAGCAAAGCGTACAGCAATTTTTTAATGATTTTTTGTTCAGTCACTATATGTTCTTGCAAATTCTACGAAAAACAAACAGATTTAGCGGATATTTTGTTAGAAATCTGCACTCTGCAGAGATTATGAAAAGGATATCGCCTCCCGGTATGCCAGAAGTTAAGATCATTCCTATTTTCTTCTTTGAGCGTAGTTGAAACAAATTATGGAGCTATAATAAATTATAAATATATATATATATATAGCAGCTGAATCAGTTTGCGTTAGAACTCGCTGTGTCGATGTTTGAGGTGTTGATGTCCGGCCGTCATTATTATTTGCTCGTGATTCCGCATGTTTAAAAATACATTTTTTTAAAAACGAGTCCAGTTCATTCTCAGTAATATTATTAGCAGCACCGGAAACAACGGCGAATAAAAACGATCAAATTTATTTCTTTGTACAAAACGCAATCTTAGTCAATTAAAAATAAAAGCGAATCAAGGGGATAATATGAATGTCCGTTTGAATAAACTTTTTAAGATCAATCACATCTTTATTCTATACGCTTTGAATCAATTCCTCTTTTGATTTTTTTTACATACGGCTAAAAATATATTTAAAAATTAAATGCCGTTCGTTGGTACGCTAAAGACTCAAACATCCCGTTATCTCTAAAAAATTATGAAATTTTTGCTGAATAACGTTTGTGGTTTGTATTGTGAATATCATAAATTTTAAAGAACAATTGTGTGAGACTTATTTTGAAGCATGCTATAAAACGACAATCATTGAAATGTTAAACTTGCTGGCGCAGGTGTATAATTATTGCAAAAAAATATATAGTTATGATGTCAAACGTCCATTGCACTAGACATTTAGTCAAGATTTACTTTACAGCGCTAAAAAAATGCTCAAAACAAATGCTAGGATGTACAAGGTGCGCCATCTGTTGTGATAGCAACAAAACATGATGGAAATAAAATAGAAAGGAACAAATAAAGTTTGTTTAAAAATAAAATCAAAAAGTTGTCCACATCAAAAGTTATTCAAGTTTCAAATGCTATCGCAACAGATTGCGCACCCCGTATTATGTATTTTGTAGCGTTTAAGAGTTATAGTGTATTTTTTATAAGAAATTGTGTATTTAGTTTATAAGAAAAGAAAAAAAGTTTCAAATAGTGAGCGAAATGTTAATAAATTATAATAATAATTAATAGTCACCACAACAGTTCGCCTACTCGCCGCAAGATAGTGTTTTTTTTGGCTTAATTAAATTTATCAAAAAGCCTATTCGACCAATGTTGGGATCGGAGGTTATAAGAATAAGCGGGGCTTTCAATTGCTCTCTTTTTGGTTCGGACAGTCAGGTGGTAGACACGAACGTCGCGACTCGCGAGTGCAGGAAAAAATAAACGTGTCCCATATTAGAGTTCCGCCAATAAAATAAAAATAAAATTAAGAAATGAGTGCGCCATATTGAAGATGAAGATTGGGATGAATCACTCACTGTCGGGGGCAGTATAGGTGCAGCCACAATTTCATCCACTGACATCCTTTCTTGTTTGTTTATTTCTTTCTTAAGGACATTTAATGGACAAATAAAATGGTCTGCCTTGAATCTTGGGTCCAAAAATGTAGCCAAGGCTAAGTTACGGTTTTTTTAATATTGTCGCAACGCTTTTTGAAACTTTCTTTAATGTTTTTTAATAAAACTTTTGCTACATTTGCTGAAGGATCAAGAGTTTCTAAAATATGACTAAGGCAATAAACCAACGGTATTATCTTGCTTCCACTGACATTTTTTTCTGAACTAATTTCTGTAGTTATATCGGCCCACGGTTTCAAAATCAATATTATTTCATGTAGGGTTGCAATTTCGTCAGCTGACACCATTTTTGGAGCATTTTTTGAATTCATATTAAATATGACCGTGTTTAAAATTGGAGATAGCTTTAGAAAACGTTCAATCATATAAAAAGTAGAATTCCACCGAGTTGGTACACTATTAAAAAGCTTCAGGGGGGTCTCTTTTCGAATTAGATCCGCTCCATGGACACTTTGTTTAAAAAAAGTGACAATTGTTTTAACCTTTTCGATAATTTCGTTCAATTCTTCAGTTTTTTTAATTCCATCGTCGAACACAATCAGGTTTATTGTGTGTGCAAAACAACTTACCTGTGAACCGCATGCCAGTTTCGCAGCTTTTACAATATTAGCACCATTGTCTGTTATAATTGTTTGAATTTTGTCGCTGGATATATTCCATTCCAAAAGCTCGGACTCTAGCTTCGCACATAAATTTTCTGCAGTGTGACTCTGACGTAAAACGATAGCTCCCACTGTTACGGAAGTCAACATGAAATTATTTAAATAGTGCGCAGTTAATCCTAAGTAGCTAGTTGTTGTATACGAGTGTGTCCAAACATCGGTGGTAACAACAAACTTTTTAACATCTTGTAGAGACTTCCGCGTTCTGTTTGAGATTGCCTCAAATTTATCCAACAGCTTTGTCTTTATTGTTTTCCTGGTTGGTACGACAAATTTTGGACACACAGTATGCATTAGATGTAGAAATCCTTCGTTTTCGACAAACGAATATGGCAAGTTATCCTTTGCAATCATAAAAAGAATTGCGTTAGTCACTGTGATATTTTTGACTCCACCTAAATTAAATTGTAGGCATTTAATATTAAATAGTTATTTAATTATAAATTGTATATAAAATTTACCTGGCAAAAAATCCTCAGCATTTTTAAATGCCGTCTGAATAGAGATTTGTTGAGGTTCAGCTGACGAGGACGAAGAATCAATGGGCTCTGATTGCTGCTCGGAATCAACAGCAGGGACCATCTGCTTCTCGAAGAATGAATTCATAGTCTGTCAGAAAATGTTTTTTTTTATTTTGTTATATACTCATGAATATTACAAATCTAAAAGTACTTACTCTTGTCTTCTTGGAAGATGGTTCTCTTACAGTCTCGTCCTCCACATTGTTTTTTCCAAATTGCACGTTGTGCATACGCTCAGCGTGTAACTTTAAATTAGTTGTATTGCCTTTGGTTTTTATCACATTATGACAAAAGTTGCAGATTGCACCATTTAAATCTTTTTTGAAGTATTCTGATCGCGACATTATTACAAACTATTGATTATTAATATATTGATTATTAATATGTTTTTTAAATAAAGAAAACGAGATAAAAGCAAATGAGCAAGAAGTGAGATACAAAATAATAATCATAATAGTATGAAGTTATGAACACGTCAAACACCTAAAGGCTCTTTTTATTATAGTATGCGCCACCTGTTGCAAATTTCGAAATTAAACAAAACATCGAATGTTTGAAAAATCGATGTTATCCGATGTTTGATGTTTTAATTATTTTGATACATCGATGTTTAGCGATACATCGATGTTTTCGATTTATAAATACATCGTTCCCATCCCTACTTCACTTGTAATCTGGAAGTCATTGAAGACACACGTCTATTTGTTATATGTATACCCAAAACCCAATATATGTGTTTTAAATAATATATAAACCACGATACAGCAATTTTAGCCACTGTTACCACTTTTGCATTGAGTGAGTTGCCTTCTTCGGTGAAGCTAATTTGATTAACTTTTTAAATAGGGAAGTTTGCGGTCTTTCATTCAAAAAAGTTGTTATTATTACTTAAATTGTAACTAAATACGAGTCATAAACAATGTACACCACGTCAAAATCGAAGAGGCCACAAATACTCGTTTTGTTGGCCAGCCACCCACTTATCCTACGTAAAATTAAGTGTATCATTAAAACCATAATCCCGCCAATGGGCACTGGCGTAACCGCCGCGTGGTATACAAGTGTGTTGTGATTCACCATAACGCACCCCTTTCTCTTCCATGTGTTCCAGGCGAAGGGTATATCGTATATGGTCCGCGCCAACACTAAACACGTGTCCGTGTCGCGTATAGTGTCAAAAAAACAATTACGCGTACTTAAGTACATTATGTATTATTAATGAATGTGTGTGTTTTTTTTGTATTTATATAGTAAATGCTAACTGCGTATGCGTGTTCTGTGTGTGGAGCAGGTGCGACTGTGTGTTAGCTGTGAAGTGAGGCTTCTGCAGTGTGGTGAGAAAAGTGGGCGCACTTTTTTCAAAACTTTTGTGTATACATCTTGTGTCCACAGGACAAACAAACCGATTTCCAATATATAATTACCACTCTCCCCTCCCCCCGGTGAATAGTTTATATGAATCTTTAAGCGGTGCCGTGCGAATAGGAAACACACAAAATGAAAAATCCTCTCTCGCTCTTTTAATTTGTTTGTGTGTGTGTGAGCGGGGGTGCGCGCGCATTTCACACTCACACATACACACATACACACTAAAACTAACATATATACGAACGTAAAATAAGTAAATATTAAATTATCACACAAAAAGTGCGTTAGTGTGGGCATTGAGCGTTCTCCCCCAAAATAAAAAATGCGATGTGCGTTGACCGGCGAGTTCATCCGAACAAAGCCGAGTATAGTAAACACACGCACACATAGAAATTCGAAACACTTATATACGCAAGCGCACCCTCTCCCGCACTCTCTCGCACACAAACACACACACACATTGACCGCGAAGCCCTTGCATATATATGGTTCATATTGGAGAGACGACCCTGCGAGTACAAAATTGACGAAGCGTTCTTCAGTCTACAGTAATCGCGTCCGCGGGCAAGAAGTGGCCAAAAACGGCTCCACATTTACGCGCGTTTTGTGTCGGAATGATTAGTGTAAACATCCAGTGAATTTCTGTAAGTCACTACTCCTCTTCCTCTTCTGTGTGTACCTACTTATACCTATATATATAGTATACAGACTATCTTTAGGATTATTTTAATCTTGTGAAAATCTCTGCGCCAACAAGAGGGTAGCTATACTATACTTATGCAAGTTTACAAGTTTAATGTATTTTGTTTCGGGTGTGGGTGCGATTTAAGTTAAGTGCGTCGTATATATTTACTTTATATATATACTACATACATAAAATATAGTATATATATATATATATATATATATGTGGTTTTTCTGACGCCCGTTGATTTACGTTGTGCGAATCGTAAACTGCGTGCGTCACACAAGCGCGAAATGATCGAATATTTGGATTTTTGCGGGCTCGCGCTCATAACATATCGGATTTGGTAACATTTGAATTTTTATACGAAAATTATACGATGTGCGGCAATCACACACACACACACACTAACATACTTACATTCACAAACAAGAGCACACATTCACATCCATTTTTATCTATACACAAATACAGGCGCACACGGTAACTTTTCGCCATAGTGTACGATTTATAGTTGAAAAACTCCAAAAATATTGATTATACAAATTTTAAGAATATAAATATTTTTAGAGAAAAGTTTTTCGCTCGAAATGGTGCGCCGGAATGGCGGGCACACGCATATATTTGAATAGTTTGAATGTGTGTGTGTGTGTTTGAGTTTTTTGGGAGTTGAAAACTACATCTTTTTTTGATATCTTTTTGTGGATACTCATTTCTTATTTGGCTGTAAAATTAATTAATAATTTGATCGTATTTCTCAATTTTTTTTTGGATATTTTGGATAATAAATTTTAAAATTTTAGACAATTTATTCCATCCCAAACAAAAATACGAAAACACATCACTTTTGATTTTAATTTGCCATTCATTTGCCACCTAAATGTTTTTTTTATATTGAGTTACAAAAACCTTCTTTTTGGAAAACATTTCAATAATCCTAAACTCACACATCTTGAAGCTTGTAGATCTGAAACTCATCAAACCTCTTCATTACGCCATATACTCATAATCAGGGACGGGATCGTCTAAAAATATGAGAATGTTTGTTGGTGAGTGAGTTTGAAACTCATTCACTGCATCTCAAACTCACAATTTAAGTTCTCGTTGATTTTTTAACTTTAATCTCATCAATATTTTTTTTATTTTTTTTATTTTTTATTTATTGGCGAATGAACAGAAACCTAAATACAAGTATTTGGGCTTCCTATAACACAAAAGCACTTCAATTATAAATGTGGATTATTGTAATAATATGGTAGATATAAATTCATATATAATGTATAAAACTAAGAAACTAAAACTAAAATCTAAACTTACAAACTAAAAGAGCTTATAGCGGCTCGACTCGCTTACAAAAAAAAAATAGTTATTCGAAATTAAATATAATGCTTTTTTTACAGATTTTTTAAATATTATATGTGATGTGTTAAACGGTTCTATGTGATTGAAAAGGGTGTTGAATGTATTTTGAAGTATATTTGTTGAAGTCTATATGAGTGTATTGCGGTCAAAGTGAGTTTATAATGAGTTGTCGAATGGGCATTTATATCCAATATGTCAACATAAAGCAACATTTTCGTCACAAAAAAGTTAATTTATCATTTAAATTGTATAAATAGTCTACAAAACGTGTATTATGTATAAAACATAAATGTAATAATGCTTAAGAATCCATAATATTCATATAAAATAATTTTGTAAACATAACCTCAAAATATTTGCAGGTTATTGGAAAAAGAGATTCAAGTGCACAGCTGAAAAATACCTTTTCTATTTGCATTTATGGCCAATAAATTACTTTAAAAAAATCACAGATCGTAAAATGTTAGCAATTTAAAGAAGATAAAATTGAGTTGTTTTTTTAAACGCTTCTTGTGCTTCCTAAAGACCTTCCTTACTCTTATTTTCTAGACAAAACCTATATCCAATGATTTTGAAAATTTATAATTTCCATTTAAAAAGCAGAAAATTCAAAGAAATACTAAACTCACAAGCAATTCACCGATAATTTAGCAGTTAGTTTCCAACTCACAAATGAGTTTAGTAAAACTCATACGTCAAACTGATATGCCTTCAAAAATTACAAGTGGTGAGAAGTTGGTGATTTAGTGTCAAAACTCACTCATTCTCAAACTCACTTAGACGATCCCGTACCAGGGCATCCAAAAATATGCCCTAAAAACCTGTTTTAGGTGCCAAAACCTTAAAACATTAATATGCACATCAAACTTCAAAATATGCCTTTAAAATATAAAAAACATGCCCTGAAAAATAAAATATTACAAAGTATATGTTACTTTTAAAACACCATAAATTTATATTAAAAAAATTTACACAATAATTAAAAAAAATGTACCTACAGTAATAAATCAAAATAGTTTAATAATTGTTGTTGTTTAATATGCTGCGTGTCACATATGAAGGTCCATATGCTGCTTGCGATTGACGAAGATTACCATACGAAATTTAGCTGAGTTTACCAGAAAGATTATAAATCTGTCAAATTTGGCCGCAGTGGTACGCTGCTCAAGATTACCAAAAGTATCGCTAACGTCGCATTTTTAAGAACTCTCCACAAGCAATTCCATTCAAAACCATGTTATGCACATTATTTTACGCGTAATTTTGACGTTTGATGTGGTTGAAAGTTTGATTTAGTTATGTTTGAGGTAATCTATAATATTTTGTTGTAGATATTTTGACTATATATAATTTATCAAGCTAACATTTCAACAAACGTCAAAGCTAATCTCTAAACATTATATGTTTTCGATTATTTAGCTTGAGATTTTTGGGGATCAGCAGCTAATAGCGAGCAGTTTATATGCCTTAAGCATAGTATGCAGTTCGCGATAAGTTTATTGAGATCAGGTGGTCTCTACAAATCTCAAGATAACTCATCGTGGAATAATTTCGTGTAGAGATTAACATGACGATTCTCTTTGACGTTTAATAACGTTTAAATCTTTCAATATGGGACTCTGACTAGATTCCGACTCCGACTCCGACTCCGACTTTCACCGCTTTCTAGATCAGAGTCGTGTGAAATGTCATCTGGCATAGTCATTTTTTATTGAAGTCGGAGTAGGTATAAATAAAACGACTCCGACTCCGACTCTTACCATAAAAAAACGATTTCACAGAGTCGGTGTCGTTAAGCAGTAGCGGTTCCTCTGCCATTGACGTCTGAGCCTATTATTTTCCTTAATCAAGGCGAGTACATTGAGTGAGAGAAACATCTGCGTATTTCTTCGAATTTCCACCTTAGGGACGATATCATCGATGGTGTCCGTCATGAGTTCGGTCAGTTTTTGGTCAATAGTGCTTGGTCAATTTACCTCGTACTCATATTGTGGTGGTTCGAAATAATGTTGTTTTCTAGTCTAGAATACACTACTCAGTTCAATAGGCTCCAATTGGTTTTACCAAATACTGGGACGGTAGAAATGGAATTAGTAAAAATGCTTCCAGAAATACATATTCTGAGTTTAACCGCTTTATGGTCAGCTAGGAAATCTATAACAGAGAGAAGACTGTGATTAATATTTAGAGGAATCATCAAATCCTTATGTGGAAAGTGGGATCCTGATGATGGGACAATGGAATTGATTTGTATACCGGCTTGTATGCAACAATCTTTTCCAGAAGACTAGAAACTAATCACTAAACAGTACCGAAGTCGACCACCAGTTTTACCGGAGTCCTTCGACGAAGAAGATCAAATAGACACTCTTATTATAAAGGGGTGTGAGTTTGATTTTCTATACAGTTTGAAAGTGATTCCAGCACTTAGGCCACAAATCGGCCTGATTTCCTGGCAAACTCAGCTATCTTTGCGAGTGGTAGAAGTTGGAGCGTCCCTGGCGGAATCCGGAACGCACCGAGAGTTTTAGCTCTGATATGGAGTGGATCGCAGATTCAATCTCACCGTACTCACGCAGTTGTCAGACAGTCCCATACTGTGTAAGTGTTGTTTTAGTCTGCAGTGTCCTGTGAGGATTCCGCAGACCGTACCTAAATCTTTTCGCCCAATGTTGAGCGCAGATTTGTTTTTTGTGGCACTTGATTTCTTAAGAAAAAGTTTGGAGACTCTACAATCAGTTCTAATGTTCCAGTGGGTTACCTGTCGAGACAACATTAAATCCCTAATATAGCTATTGCTGAGGGTGGATGATATTCCGATGGAGGGTTCCGGGCATCGCTTCCGTTTTTGGCTAGGGTGTCAACGTTCTCGTTGCCGGGGATTCCAGAGTGGCCTAGGACCCAAATCAAATTACGTTGTTGTGGAGTAATAGATTTTAAAACTTATTCCAGCAATTAAGCACTAGTCTAGTCGTTAATCTTAAAGCGCCTAAAGCTTTAATGGCCGTCTGGCTATGGATAGCAAGAACTTTGATCTGGAATACCGAAGCATACCGGCCTAGTGTGAAAGAGATCTCGATGGGCGGAGTAATAGCCTGGAGTATTCCGGCACCACAGAGTTACATAATTGTAGAAGCCATCAGTGTACCAAGCCTCTCTGTCCGCAGGCGCGAGTGCACTGACAAAATTCCAATCTTCTCTGGTAGGAATACTGATTCCAAATTTTCTATGAAAACAGAACTTAGGAGTGAGAAAGTCTTACGGCATGTTGAAATCCGATCTGGCTGTGATAGTGTAATTCCATAAAGAGGAGTGACCTATAGGGTAGTTTTCCACCAGTTATTCAGATAGAGCCTTTAGGCCGCCGGCCTGGCCTCAGATTCTATAAAGATATGGAGCGGTGGCAGATTAAAAGTTCCTCCAGAGTGGCAGTAGGACTTGTTCGCATTGCACTAGATATCGTCTAATAGTAGCCACAGACCACTACAGGTTCAACAGAACCGTTATGATGTGCGGTTTGTTATCATTTACGCTCGTATTTTTCACTCTTTTCAACTCCTGGAAACCTTGAAGATTATTTTTCACTCGTTTCGATTCACGGAAAGCTTGAAGAACCCTGCAATTTTGCTAAGAGAAATAAGGCCCCCAACTATGATGGTAATTTTTTCCTTGGTCCTTCCAAGAGGTCATCTAAAGGGGGGGATTGTTCGAATACTTAATAACTACCATATATCACTCTCCTTGAACGTGGTGCCGATGTGTCTTGAACCCATTGTGTCTAATTTTTAATCCAAATATTATATTAATCACAATTCAATAACGCTGTCAGAAATTTTTATTTCTGTCATTTTGACATAAAGAATGTTTTTAAATGAAATGAGTACTTGATTTAAAAATATGATCAAAATAGACTGCTTTAAACACGTAAAACCAGTGAATGTTAAGGGGTCGGTTTTAAGTTATTTTTTCAATGGACCTTAAGTCTGCTTTTAAAAGGACGTTAAGTTCATCATTATGTCATTATGTCCGATATTTAAAATACATGGATTTAATGTAAATTGTTTGATGGACATTATGTCTGCTTTAAACGGACATAATGTTAATGGACTTTATGAAGTTTGAAAAACAGACATAATGGTCATGGACCTTATGTCTGTTTTTTAAAAGAACATATTTTTAAGTGACCCAAAACCCAAATTGAAAACCGAAATAATGGGCCGTTTGCATAAAAACTGCGGTGAGGTGACATAATATTAACGGACATAAGGTTCATGGATATTATGTCTGCTTCAAACTGACATAAGGTCCATGGAAATTATGTCCGTTCTTCCAAATACATGGATTTAATGTTATTTTTTTGATGGACATAAAGTCTGTATAAAGCTGGACTTTATGTCCTTTTAAAAACAGTCATAATGTCAATGGACTTTATGTATGTTTTAAAAGAACATGTTTTTAAGTAAAAAAACAATTGGAAACCGACATAATGTCCAAATGGACATTATGTCCACATAAAACCGTCATAATGTCCAATCCTTCATTTGTACATTGTGTCGGTTTTAAGTGGACTTAATGTCCATTTGATAAACGAACAGAACGTCCATGGACCTTATGTCCTTTTAAGTTATGTCACCTCAAATATTGCAATTGCTTTCAATACAAAAATAAAAGTAATTGCATACGCTTTTAAGCAAATGCTTCGATTTTTTGTATTAAAAGCAAATGCTATTTTTTATGCATACGACCCAGTGTCCAAATGGACATTATGTCCATTTAAAATAGACATAATGTTTAATTGTTCATTTGGACATAATGTCGGTTTTATGTGCACATATTGTCCATTTGCTAAAAGTACAAGACATCCATTGACCTTAGCCTCTTTGAAACTGACAAAATGTCCAGGGACCATATGTCCGGGATCAATATGTCACCTCACCAAATTAAAACTTAAATATACCTTATTGTTTCGCTCACACTTTTTGTATTTGTGTATCCATCTGTCAAGAAATGTGGAATTATGGAATTAACAAATTTGGACACTATTCTGACCACAAGATTATTTAACCTCATTTTTTTGTGTATATGTGTTTTTTTGCATGAACAATTACCTTATTATTAACCTAATATTAATTTAATTACCCCCATAATTACACATGTTTGATCTGTGTCCGAATCTCTTGACAAAAACAGCGCCTCTAGTGAGCATGAGGGACACCTATTATAGTTTTTACATTCTTTCTTCATTTAATCTCTACCTAACTCTCGGTATATAGAGTTATATATTTACCTATATTTTAGTTTTATTTCTTTTTCTCAAACGCCTAACTTGCTTTAAATATGCTTTACAATTCTCATAGACATTAATTCTGCTATAAATTTTTAAAAACAATCCTATTCCCTATAAATTGTGCCTTTAGTTGTACTATTTATTATGAATGAAAAAATGATTCTAGCGAATTCTAAGAAGACTATGCGTTTTATTTAATTTTAACATTACCATTCCCCTTTTTCAGCTATAGATGATGAAAAAAAACCTATTCCCTATAAATTGCGTTTAAATTTTCTATAAAATATGAAAAATCCTATTCTCTTTAAATCGTCTTTAATTCTGCTATGAATTCTTAATGAAAAAATAGTTCTAGCGAATTATAAGAATAGTATGTGTTTTATTAGCATTTCCTTTAAATAGCCTTCATTCCTGCTATTAAAGATGAAAAAATCTTAATAATGAAAAAGTCCTATTCCCTTTAATTCTGCTAATAATAATAAAAAATTCTCATGTCCTATAAATTGGCTTTAATTCTGCTTTAAACTGCTGGAATTGCTGCGTCCGTGTAATTCGACTATAGCTTCACATGTTATTCAACAATTCGTATTTTTTGACATTAGCACAGGTACAGTATATTTATCTGTATAGCATCATTGCAGCTGGCTTCTTAATGTACTTTGTCCTTTTATCAATCTCCTGAAGATTATGGGCGATTTAGGTTCGTTCGTATGTTTAATCTTCCCTTGGAATGAAGTAGGCCTGCTCATGATCATTGTTTCTTCTCCTCGTCGAAATCCGAACTGAAGCGTTAATTTGATGATACCGCCGAAATAAGTCTAAGGGATTATTATGATTATTATAATAAATCCCCTATATTATATTAAATCTCCTTTCACAAAAGTAAATATACAGTAACTGCTTTAAAACTTGCAATTTTATAGTTCTTATAAAGGATATTTAAAAAAAACTAAAAATTATAGTGGATATAAAGTTGCAACTTTAAAAATAGCTGATTTAAAGCTCATATATAGTGCACCAACATAATAAGGCCAAATACAGACACTTTAAAGCAAGTTTTACATCAGGAATTGGTTACTTGGGCTACGTTGTTTTAAACACCTATTTTAGTATTTCTCTCTCTTTCCTCTTCAATCTCAATTCAACCTTATACAAATACATCTTAAGTTACCGCGAATCTAAACCCAATCCAATGCACACATATCACACAACATCCGACTTGACTGCCCGATCTCTCCAGCACTCATCTCTACTCATTGTGTCACATTACCACGCATGGATTTCATTTTATTTGTGTTACCATATAAAATCTCCACCCTCCCTCACATCAAGCGTCTCATATCGGCCGTAGTACCTATCCACAAACTCTCTGATTAAAAAGCGAGTCCATGGTCGTCGGCGGATTCGCCTCTCGATGAATCCAATAATTTGAAATTGCTGGCCGGCAATACGCGTGGTGCCTCGGACGCGGCGCGGCGGCGCAAGGGTGACCAAAAACCATGCACAAGCTAACAACTTTCACTCCCCCACTATCCACCCTTGTTATACTATATATATAGTTTGTGTGTGAGCTGCGCGTGTGCCGTTTGTACAGTGTATTATTATCTCGGACCTGTGTGTGTGTGTGTATGTGTGTGTGTATATGCTATATACAAGAGCAATTCTGTGAGAGAGCGTTTGCCGTAGCGTATGTGTGTGTGTGTGTGCTTAAAAGGGAAAACTCATTCGCCACGCTTGTGTATACATTTTTATATATGTATGTATGTATAATGTATATGTGTGTGTGTGTGGTTGTGTAAAGTACATTTGATTTTCTTCTTTCCAGTTTTCTGCAAAAATAAATTGTAAAACAAAGATTCGGCCATGAGTACATATGCACACACACACTCTCGATTTTACGGGGTAGTATATATGTGTGTGTGTGTATACGCATGCTCAGCCATTTTATGTTTCTACATACATGAACGTACACAAGCGCACATACACACACACACTCACACACTGAAATGTTGCGTATACCCAATTTAATATGCGCCTTTGCCTCTAATAGCTTTTATTTTATGTACTTTTGTGGGTTTTTATCTACGATTGTTCGTCGGCTGTCGGCTGTCGCCGCCGGCCACACGTTTAATCTACGAAAGGAAATGGAAAAATATGAAATGAAAATTTCACTCAGAGAAAGCCCTGTATGCACTGTGTAATATCGTAATAAATAAATGGTAGTTCTGGAGGATTTTCAGTCTAAATGCGTTGTATTGATTTTTTTTATTGTTGGCTTTTGGTGAGGGGCAAATCACTTAGAATAATCATTGTACACTGTATTTATATATATACATATATATATATATATATCATATATGTATATATATATATGTATATATACTATTATTATTATTTAATATATTTTGTATATTTCGTAATATAATTTTTACATTTTATTTATTTTCAATATTCTCAAATATAATAATTGAAATCTTGATATTTAAAAATAAAATTACATTTTTTTGAATAGATTGTAAATATTTTCATTTTTTT
>JAAAKO020015340.1:0-16414 GCA_010015015.2 Bolitophila cinerea
AATTAATAAGTATAAATAAATATTAAAATTATGTTTGCCCTTATAGCCATCCAAAACATATAAATATTTTAAAAAGAATAATTTAAAAATATTATTAATATAATACACAATCATTTCTATGAATTGAAATTCATACATTTAATAAAATTAAACTTACCAAAACGAAAGTTTAGACAAAAAAGAGGCGTTCTCCACTGGGTTCTCCTTTCGGTCTACCTTCTCGCAGTTCACGTTCATGTTGGACTTTTTGCTGGTGTTTGATTGTATATTCTTAATGTGTAGACAAACTAGACACACACACACACGTAACCACCTAAGGTCACGCTCGCACTTAATGAAAACTCACGCACGCGCGTTGCTCTCTCGTTGGCACGCGTCTATTTATTGTTTTCTTGACGATTTCTTAAGACGACTGCTGCTCAAAACATGCTGATCGCGGCACACTCGCATATTTCTAAAATAATTCACTATTGTATAAATAACTAAACGTACTAAGTATATTAAAATACACAATAAGAAATTAGCGACAAGCACGTGTCTAACCCAATGGATGAAATGAAACTGAAAGAATTGCTCTCGATTTAAAAACTGAATTCGGCGGTGAGTCGTCAAATTGCCTGTGCGAATGTTACGGCACTTTTTTTGGTTTGATAAGAGCGTATTCGCGCAGTGATCCGAACCACTCGACGACGACCTGCTATCTCCTCCTCAACAACAACAACAACAACAAAAACACACAACTGCAAAAAAACGAATAAAAAACCACGACGATTGGATATGCGTACGAGCGAGCTCAACTTGTTTTTGTTTGATGTGAAGATGAGAAAAGTCATATGAGTATGTGTGTGTGTATATTTGTACGCATACACACGTTGAATGAATACAAATTTTGTGTAAGTTTTGGGGGTGGCCTTCAACCGACTCAACTGTATAACGACTAAAGCGTGAATAATTTAACGAGCTCCAAAAAAGAGATCGACAATCGGATTAAGATTAAAGCGTCTGGTTTGACGCGACAAGAAAAGCGTCAAAAACGAGAACATGGGTATAAAAATGTATTAAATTATTAAAATAAAATTTTGTAAATTTATTAATAATGAAATATGCATCAACTATTTCTATGGTTTAATTTAACTGCATTGAAAAGTTCTTGAAACGTATTTTTTATAAACTTTATTAAGTAAATAAAAATTACATATATAAAATTCAAAATATAAATTCAGTGCATATTGCACATTCAATATCATAATTTTGATGTATATGCTATGTGCTAATGTTTTACGCATTTGGGGCAATTTCCTGGATCAGTCATCCAATAAACCAATGACGGACCGTTACACATCAATTACAGTTGTAATACGCCAATTATACGCAATGGCTTATTAATTGGACAACCCATTTCAATCAATTACAAATATCACATATAAATATATAAATTTTGGGCTCCATTATTTGCGAGCGCGTTTATTATCTTTAATCTATTTGTTACTCGTATGTATATATATATACCATTTCATTTGAACTATAAATGTTTTGTGTGATACTGTTAAATTGATACTGTTACAGAACAATTACAATTTGATATGTCCGCATGAAGTCATGACACGTGTGCACATGTTAAAACATATATCAGCCTGCATGACTTTAATTGGTGAAAACTAAGAGTTCATGATCGGTTGACTGGCACGTAGCCAAGTGTTTGGTTTGTGTATGGATTATGAAATAGATAACGTGATTTATTAAAAATGTTTGATGGCAAATTATTTTTTATTGTATATAGTACATTGCATATACAATAAAGTTCCATTAAAAAACTTAAAAAGTTTCGTTTAAAAAAAAACACTTAATTATTGATATAAAATGCATTTGATTAATATGATTGAATGGATTCCCAATAACATAATATAAACAAAAAACTGTACAAAAAAAAAAACAAAATTGTACCAATCAAAAATCAATATTGCAAAAAATAAATAATAAATGTTTCCTATTTTATTTTAATATATATATTTATATAACAATAATATAGTAATAAATAAACCAATTGAAGTACGGTAACAATATTTTTTCCTAATTTGAATCATTGAATTGATTAATTTTATAATTTGTTATTAGAAAAATACATATAATTAAAAAAATAAAGATTGATTGACAATGTTTTTATGAATTTTAACTAAATACAATTTCCTAAAAATTGTTATATTATAAAGAATACACACTATAAGATTTTAGTGTTTTTTGTAATCATTTTTTTTTTAAATGTACTTAGTTTTTTTTTAAATAGAATTTCGATTTTTAAAATAAAGAGATCTCATAGAAATCGCAACAATTTGTCATCAAATTAAATATAATAATAATTTAAATTAAAGATGAATCAAAAAAATAAATAAAAAGAGAGAAAAATGTAATTGATTTTGGTTTTAAAAAAAGGACCAAAATGAAATCCGTATAGTTCTTCTATATGCATACCATCGCAAACATAATTATAAAATTATAAAATTATATGGTCGTGAATCGTAAAGATACCTAACTCTCCTAGAGAGATTTAAACTTTATTTAACGAATCAATACCAATGATTGTGGCAAAAAAAGAAAGATATACTGAATTTATGACATAAATAGTAATTCCTAATGAATTTCATTGATTATAATAAAGTTTACCATATAGTAGTGGCTTATAAATTATAAATTCTGCCTTTTAAAATTTAAATTATTTTTTTTGGCAAAAAAAATTGTCTAACATAAACAAAATTGTAAAAAAAATATTTGTTACATATATATATATTTTTTTTAAACATTTAATATTTATTTTGGTCACTTTTCTTTTATTATTTGTATGACAATATTGTTTTTTTTTGTTATAATTAAGTTTTTTTGGACCACTTTATTGTTAGCCTAAATTATTTCCTGAAAAATTAAATGGTTTTAAAAATGTGAAGGTTTTTTATTAATTTTTATCGTAATTTTAAATTTTTGAAAAAATATATTTATTTTAAATTGACAACTTACAAAAATCATGTCGTACAGAAGAACAGAATCGATTTTTGTTTTGTTTTTGTATGTGAAAGAATGTTATCATTATCAACCTAAATCGATTATGATTGTCATTAGTATAAGATAAATATTTAAATCTAAAATTGATTTATGTCTACATTCAAATTCCGATACATCATTTTATGGGTTTAAAGAATAAACGTAAACCTTTAAAATAGTAATCAAAATAATAATAATTTTGTTATATGATATTGGTGTGAGTAAATAAAAGCTTTTTTAATTTTTATTGGATTAACTTGTTTTTTTTTTTAAGTTAAACTTTATCAACCGTAATCAACAATAATCCACAAAAAATAAAAATAACCTTAAAAATTAAATGGAATGCTTTTTTAATATAAAAAATTAATCCAAATATTTTAAAACTCTTTAAGAATGACGCACCACACACTAAAAATCACAACACTCAGGTACACAAATATTAAGTTTAGCGCGATCAATTAATAGCGCCAACCGGCAATTCAAATATCAAGTAAGCTGTTCGCGCTCACGAGCTGACGACGATCAACTAACTAACTAAAACTGGTAATTCATTGCGCGATATAGATAAAATGTGTGCCCGCGCCTATACATAGACACAAAAAACCGAAATATACGATATACCGTATGTTCATTATACTCGTACTCAAATATGATTAGACAAGATTATTAAAAATAATGTATATGTGTTGTGTATGTATAATAGTGTGTGAACAGAATACAGAAATGGAGAATAAAAGAAATCATAGATTACACGCCTCATTCGGTTCACAATACGAAATTGGATATTTGTATTATTTTATGAAATTGCGATTTAATAATCTCTTAAATCATTATAAAAATAGATAATAATAAATATTTTATCTTTTAATTAGTTTTGTATAATATAAAAATCTATCGAACTCATTTTTAGAAATAATATTATTATCGTAGATTGTTTTTGACACACACATCAAGTTCTGGTCTTGGCCGCCTCTTGAAAGCTCTGCTGTAAGCTTTTGTAATAAATGTATTGTGACTTTGTCGGGTTTTTGTCAATACATTGTCAGAAGTACAATCGAACTTGGGTATGCTAGCCATGATTTACATCCTAGTCGATTACGATACAGAAACTACTCATAAAGACTAATAGTAAATCAATATATATTTTTATATTAATTACAATTCAATTTGATCCATAATGCTAGGGAAACACTGTTGGTAAACAAAAATTACGGTAAACTATACCGATAGGTTCTATTTTAACCTGGCGGAAATTAATCATTAGCAAAACTGATCTAATTACCTTTTTAAAATTTTGCAATTCGTACAAATTGTTTTCAACGATTGCCTTTCAAAAAAAATAGTATTGTTTTGATTTTGTAATTATTGTTATTTATATTTGTTTCGCGTGTATGCGATCTTGCTTGCTTACTTCTAATGCGACCTAATTAACCTACTTCCTGTCATCCAATCGAACTGAAACTTATCCCATTGACTTGTTGCCGATGACAATACATTCTATTTATTTTCCCCTACCTTCCATTAGAGTGTGACCAAATATGGGCAAACCCATTTATTGGGCAAAAATGGTATTTTTTTTTAAGACACACCCTTTGCTGCCCAAAAAATGTTAGGTGTAATCAAAGTTAGTTACATATACCAAGAAAAAGGACTAGAAAACTCATATGAAAACAAAAAGTTTTTTAATTTTACTACGAATTATTTTTAGAATTGTTATTTTAAGAATACTTTACTAAGATTATTTTTAAGAATTGTATACTACGAAAGGGTTTTGACGAAATTTATAATTGACCCTTAAGCTTTAAAAAACAAAGAGTGTCTTAATATGTTTTCTCAGTTTCATCAGCATAAGATAATGTATAACTTTTTGAGTAAGTGATAGTGGTGGCGTTACGTTCGGTAAGTCATAGATTATAAAAAAAGATAACGGTTCTAAATAATGACTAAATGTAGTTCTGATCATCGCATAATTGAATACAAAATAGACTAATATGTAGCTGTGTTAGTTTATTGCCAAATCGACCAGATAAGTTGTCTTTAATTAGCATTAGTACCGTTATTAGCACTTTCTGCGTGAGCACGAGCAAGTCACAAGCGACTAATATGATATTTTTTATGTTGTTAAAACCTTTCTAGTGCTTCACACACAGATCTAGTCAAACCTTCTGAAAACAATCTCAAACATATCTAGTTTTTGACTTGTTTAGGTAAGGTAATTAGGTAATTTAAGGTTCACCTTACCGCAAAACATGATATACATAAGGTGTGAAAGACTAGCAAAAACTATAATATCACTGTCAAAAAAAATCTATTAGTTTTTGTAACTTATGCTTGTATTTGATACTATAGAAATTATGAAACAACACAATTTCAGAAAATATACTTTTTTTTAATTTTGTTGTGACAAAATTTCTAAAAAATCTTTAGAAAATCTTTTTTTGATATGGGCCTTATGTCCGTTTCAACTAGACATAAAGCCCATGGCCTTTATGTCCATTTTAATCAAACATAAGGCCCATGGGCTTTATGTCCGATTCAATCAGACATAATGCCCATGGGACGTAAAGCCCATGGGCCTTATGTCTGTTTAAAACGGACATAAAGTACATGGGCCTTGTGTCCGAAACGTAACGGACATAAAGCCCAAGCAAAATCAGACATGTTTTATGTCCGTTACGTTTCGGACATAAGGCCCATGGACTTTATGTCCGTTTTAAAAAGATATAAGGCCCGTGGGCTTTATGTTCGTTTTAAAAAGACATAAGGCCCGTGGGCTTTACGTCCGTGGAACATATCTCATCCCACTATGATAGACGCCGTAGGTGTATTTCATCTCTGATGTATGTTGAAAATTATAAATGCTAAATTAAAATTATCGAGTGACTTTGTAAGGTTTCTTTAGACGTAAAAAGTATATTATGTTTATTATTTAATTTTATTTTTAAAATTTACAATAAGTACTTAGTTACAACAAATAAAATAGTAAATATATTTATATTCGAATTAAGGCAGTTTGTGTGCGCACAATTTTATGGGCAGCGCGAGAATCGCTTAAGTTTACTAATATTTTTATTCTTTGTTTCTGCTGTTAATTGAGAAAATGTGTACACGAGCGCATTTTATGAAATACAGTTCATGAGCTAAATATATAAATCACAATATAATATAATATTATAGTATATGCCAGTAGAATTATTTAATTGTATACGCAGTATACACAATACATAATTAGTATAGTAAATTAAGATTACGATGATTTATGTAATATGATTTTTGATGGTATAAAAGTACAAAAGAACACGCTATATAGTTCTTCAAATTATAACCGAAAGTAATTTAAAAAGTCTTAAAAATAATACAGTAACTTAACTTAACTATAGTTTTACCAATTAAGTATGTGTGTAGTGTATATTCTTTGCGCGTGCTTATGCGCTTTTCACTTTTTCTGAAGAATTGTAGCTCTGCAAAAGATATAGAAAGAGAAACATCATTAGAAATATAAATAATAGTTAAGTGCATATAAAGCTTTACCAGTTCGGCAGTTTCCTTTAAAATAGCTGCTGTTGCGGAGCCAGTCTGATCGACCAATTGTCGTAAGTACCCTCCGGGTATCTGTAGAAGTTCATAAGGATGTGCAAACTCAACAGCATGACCTGCGTCCACGACCAGGACCCGATCGTTATCCATGATCGTGTGCAGTCGATGCGCTATCGTCAGCACCGTGCAATTCCTGAATTTCTCTCGAATCGTAGCTTGGATCAGTTTGTCCGTTTCAGGATCAACGTTTGCCGTAGCCTCGTCCAAAATCAGGATCTTGTTATTGCGCAATATAGCTCTGGCAAGGCAAACCAACTGTCTTTGACCCATACTAAAGTTTGAGCCACCATCGGACATCTTGCAGTCAAGACCACCAACCAATGCATTTACAGCAGATTTAAGTTCAACCTATTATTATTTAAGATATTATAGTCAATTTAAAAAAATGATTACGTTAGTAAATAATTAATATATATAATAATACCTGAGCTAGTGCATTCCACATATCCTCATCCTTCTTTTCATCGAAAGGATCCAAATTGAATCGCAACGTACCCGAGAACAATACCGGATCCTGTGGAATGATTGAGATTTTGCTGCGCAGCTCATGTAGGCCGAGTATGTTAGTCTCGATGCCATCAATGAAAATTGAACCGTCCAATTCAGCTAAACGGAAAAGCGCTTGAATTATGGAAGATTTTCCAGCACCTGTACGTCCGACAATTCCGATTTTCTCCTAGAATTATATATTATGTCCATTAAATTTAATATAAGCATGTAAAATATGTTTATATGTATTTACCTTGGCCATAATATGTAAATTAAGATTTTTCAAAACAAAATTGGTATTCTCCGAATACTTAAAGCTCAGCTCACTAAAAGTAATTTCTCCTGCCTCTGGCCATGTGACAGGTGGTCGATTCTTTGGAGGAGATTCCAGTGGCGGCTCCGATTCAATATTAGCGTACTCAAGCACACGTTCGACAGATGTCATTTGACTTTCAATTTCGGCTGTCTGTCGCATTCCCCATTGACACATGCCGATCAGATTAACGCACTGCATAATAGCCAGACCTACGTTTCCGCTGGATTTTTCTAATTTAAATTTGTATATTATTTTAATATATAAATTTAACAAAATATTTTAAAAAGTACCTCCATAATCAATTACGACAAAACTAAGCGTAACAAACGTAATGTACAAAATACAAATGATGTCCAACCACAGCGCAAAGGCTCGTGCAGATGCAACCGAAATATACCAGGCAGATGTGTTATTGTCCTGATAATTATGGAATTCCTGTTCTAACATTGCCTCGGCCTTAAATGCACGCACCGTGGACAGTCCTTGAAGCGTTGCATTCGTGTGCGAATAAATCGGACTTCGTGCTGAATTTTTAATTATATAAATAAAAGAAGAAAAAAACATTTTAGCATATAAATGTTGGTCTTACTTAATGAATCGATACGTTTCGTGCTTCGTGCACAGTTTATGTAAAAGTGGCGGATGCAGTAGAAAAGGAAAGACATTATAATGGTAGGCACTAGAAGCCAATAGTTCACAATAGCCACAAGACCCATAATGGCAACGAATTCGATGAAGAACTGAAATGAAATAAACATCCGGAATAACAATACAATACGTCTCTATAAATACTGATGAAATGCGAAGCTCTTGGCAATCGTAGCTGCAAGCTTATAATTATCATGCAATAATCTTTTTTTTTGTGTATATAAAACTCACCGAAATACAATCCATTAATGCGGCCGGAAGCGTTGAATCGATGCTATTTATATCCTTAGAAAATCGATTTAATATCCTGCCAGACGGATTGTTGTTGTAAAAGTACATAGTGGCTCTTGTGATGCCTCTGAATAGTTTATCGTGGAGATTCGTCGATACCTTAAGGCACATTGTGAAGAATGCAAATGTCCTATGCACAAATACATAGGTGGCCACTGCCATTAAAATGGCGTACGTCACGATGTATTGCTCCCGTTGTGCAATTATCTCTGGATTTTGGCCGTTTACAAGCAACGTACTTGAATTTATGAAACTCTCGTTCGAAACCGAATTTATGCCTGTTTCAAGAGCTAAAGGCAGATCTGTCGAGGTATCATTGAGTAATTCTGTATGGTTTGATAATTGTTGGGATGCAATGACCTCCTCCCAATTTACCCTACAAAATATGTAAAAAAACATTATAACACGTTAAATTGAGTTATTAAAAAATGTATGCTTACCATTGAGTTACATAGTAGTCCAATCCACTTACTCCAAGTTGAGCAAGAATAAACAGCACAAAGATAAATATAATGTACATTAAATTGTCCACAGACATGAAGTAAGATTTGTAAACTTCTTTGCTGACTGCTCCTTCCGCCTGGAATTCTTGACGATCGAGCGGATCTTCCTCAAGAAGTCCGTCCATAGTGGATGAAGATGAGTTAGAACGTTGTCGCTATAAACAAATAAATAAAATAATATTTTCTTCAAATGATTCAGACCAACCACAAATTACCTCAATCTTTTTTTGATCACCTTCATACGTTCCTGTTTCGTCAAGCGATTGCATTGCAAGGAATTTTTCGTTAGTAGTCTTCCGAAGGTCTGCATACGAGCCCTGTGCTTCAATTTTACCCTGATTCATAAGAACCAAATGTTGAATGTCACGCAAATACTGCAGTTGATGCGTTACAAGAATGCAAGTTTTATCAGATAAGTATTTCTTGATACATTCTTGATAAATATGCTTTCCCACGTGTGCATCCACAGCTGAAAGCGGATCGTCTAGCAAGTAGATATCGGCTTGCTTGTAGATTGCTCTAGCTAGATTAACACGTGCTCTTTGACCACCACTTAAGCTTATGCCTCGTTCGCCGACGATTGTCTCGTCACCAGCAGGAAGGAGTTTGAAATCCCGCTCCAGGGCACATACACGTATCACATCCTTGTACCGTCGAGCATCATACTCCTCTACGAATACAATGTTGTTTCTTATGGTTCCCTCAAACACCCACGCCTCCTGAGAGGCATAACTTAGAACACCGTTTACATAGATATTTCCTTCGTCTAGTTCTAGTTCACCAATTATGATATTCAACAGCGTTGATTTACCTGAGCCAACTTGACCCACGATTGCACATAATTCTTTATCGGCAATTTTCAAATTTATTCCGTACACACCAGCACTGACTTTATCGCTTTCACTGAGAGTCCACGTTGCCGTTGCCTGATCCATTTGAACACCCTTTTCTTTAGCTGTAGGATCCATGAATCTATTGCTTTTCAATAACTTTTCATTGTCTGCTACACCATTTGTGTGTCCATTGATCTTTGAATCTTCTAAGTCTCCGATTACAAGATTCTTGCGGCGATAATCATTAATCTTTTTTTCGTCTGCGTTGTTTTGTTTATTTGGTTTCTCTAGTACTGAACCGTCAGCACCTAAGCTGGCTTTATCCTCACTTGCCAGCAAAAATTCTTGCAAACGCTTAACGGAAATGTATCCCTCGGCTACCATAGTTAGAGCAACTGGCCAAAAGTATACCATCGAAAGATTCAGAATGTTAAAGAAAGATGAAGCTATAAATACTTTGCGGGCCGTAATAACGTTGCCAAAGTATATGTATGAAACAAGACTCAAGAAAATCGACAGACGGGAGATCATTCCGAAAGAGAAAAGTGTTGCTCGGACGTAGGCTGTTCCACGGATTGCGTTGATTTCTTTCCTATAAAAATAAATATAAAAAATTTACATTATTTCGATAATTTTCTTTTTAGTTTTACATACTTTCTAATTTTGTCGACCATTGTGGCAAAGGATTTCTCCCAAGTGTACATTTTGATCACCTGAATGCCAAGAATGATTTCGTTCATAATTTTCACACGGAAGTCGGTGCGCTTAGCAGTTTGAAGACGCAATTGAGCCGCCTTCTTGCCAATCCATGCTATACAAAACAAAGATAATAATATATTGTTTGGTTTATGGTTAGGCATTATTAGTGTTACCTTGTAGGGGAATAAAACTAAGAAGAAATGCCATTCCGATGACGGCAGATATTCCAATTTCTTTGTAGATGAAATAACCAAAGAGAATCGCCTCCAAAGGACCTTTCCACACGTCATGGAAGAACAATAGTGACATCTCAAATTTCGTCATGTCATTGGACATGATGTTTATCACCTTTCCGTTGAGACCTTCGTACACAGCGGCCTTTGAAAGGCGAAGAGCCTATATAACAGAATAAACAATATAAATATAAAATATATCAACTATATTTCATCAAAAATATGTTTTTACCTTTCTGTAAATCAATCCTGTACATCCAAGTCTCATCTTTGCGCCCATCTCGATTATATACATTAGGAACGGGTGGAAACTGAACACAGATACAACGGAAGATAAAATGATTCCACTAGCATACAAGTACGCATCGTTCTTGGTGAGCTCTGTCTGACCGGGCACAAAGTATGATACAAGTCCGCCCAAGCAAATAGGCTGTATGACACGCATACATGACTCAAGCACTGAGAACGATAGGCCCCAATACAGAAGTGGTCCTCCGTATGCCTTGAAAAGTAATCTCAGCACACTCGGATTGGGCTTTTTTAGTTCCTCGTCCCAGTAGCGTACAAACTTTGCACTTAAATCACTGCTGACCAGTTCCGCTTTGTTCTTGTAGATATCTTCCTCCTTCAGAGGCTGTTTGAGACTCAATGTCCAAATATCTTTTAGCCACCTTTATTTATAAATATAAATAGATAAGAAATTAATAAAAAATAGACAAATCACTTGTGATTGTATATAATTCTATTTTTTGTTTAATAGAAATTCCTTTTCAAATGATTGTAATTTTATATATTGCATACTTACCAAAAAGTGATTCTAGATAGAAGGTTTGCCCGAACGAATGGATTCTCGGGCTTAACTTTCCTCTTGTCTGTTCTGTTCATGATAATATTGTTGAATCGTAATCATCTATCTAATCACTGGAATTCCTTGAACGTAATCAATTCAACTATTACGTATATATTCACTTGTGATATTAAATATTTGTCAAGAGTTTCTTCACGTCACAAATAATAATTAATTTTAATGATTTATGTAATATATTAATTGTCTAAAAGGCACTCTTTGTCACGTTGCGAAATACAATCTTTAAATTTAAATCATGTAATGTTTACGTCTGGCACTTTAATGTTTTGCAAAAGCTTTAATTGACTCAAATGCGGCAGAGCTGATTCTGAAATAAAGAAATATACTCGTTAGTTGTCAACTCCAAGAAATCACATCTCAGATTGTAAGATTAAATTTGCATTTGTTGTGTGTAAGAAAATATGTGTTATATATAAATACATATATATATATATATATATACTATACATATAAATTTACAATGGTTTAAAATTGTTTACTTATATTATAATATAAGATAGATAAGATTGTATGAATGAACTCCGCGGTTTCGAGGTCTATACTTAATCGGAGGTGATGCTAAGTGCAAAATTATAAATTACTTTCTTGGATGTTTTTCACTTAACAAATAGAAAATAAATGGACAATGACACGGAACTTATTCGCTTATTGTACCATTAAAAAAAGTATTACTAGCAATTCAGCCGAACGGGCCAATTTAATCAAAAAGTAATTTTCAACCAAGGGTTAATTATACTTTGCTCAAATGTGACAGCTAAACTATAAAATGTAGAATTTAAAATGCCGGTATGCCTTCCATTGGCGATTGGCACCTAAATGAAGACGGCTTTCCTGATCACAAAGATGAGTTTTCAGCTTGGAATTCAGTTTCAACTCTGAAAGAGCCTGGCCAATTCCCTTCTCAAACTCATCGGGCTCAGAGCCGCCTAAACATGCGCTGTTTACTTGAGGCAAAAGTCACAAATGCACCCGTTTAACAATATTTTATCATGTCACAGTTTAAGTTGCATATATATGTATATATTTTATATATAGCGGGAGCCGCATTCCGGTCCGAATCCCGGATCTGATCCTTGCAAATGTTAAAGAGATTATTCGTCTGTGTATACAAATTTAATTATATAAAAACAGTTGCTTTTAAATACAATTAAATCCCAAGAAACATTCAAGCTGTATAAGGCAAAAGGAAATGAGGCCAATATATTTTTCCCGAACCTCGGGAAAGTAATTTCGAGAATACCTTTTTTAATTTAACAATAATTATACTAAATTATTATTATGTTATTATACTAAATAATTTGTTTAAAGAAACGAATAATTGTTTTTTTTTCACAATTATACAAAATAATTTTATTAAATTAAACGGTTTTTACAAATCTTAAAATAAACGCAATGTATATTTTTTAAGCGTCTATCAAAATGTTTAAAAAAAGTAAAAAGAATATTTTTATGCTCGTAGAAAGCGGAAATCCTAACCGGATTATTTTAAATATACTGTATAAAATTATATACATTTTTGGCTCATTTTATAATAATTCTCGAGAATGGGATATATAATTTACGATTTCTCGAGAACGAAAAAATGTAGGGAAATGGACATCTCTAGTTGGTTAGCTCAATAAAAATCCTATATAAAGACTTTTAATAATCCAAATTATTAAACCTTTATTTAGATTGAGCTTATTTAGCCAAATTATTCAGTCTTTATTCTTAACCTTATTCAGGCTTAAAAAAAACTTTTTAAAATCGTTCCTTTTAAAAAAAACAGCAAATATTTTGATTTGAATTTCCGACTTGAAATCATACATATTTCATACTATTATAATATTATTATATAATATATAAAGAATATTTTTTTATATAGTTTTATTATAAATTATTTTTTGTTAACAAGAATTACTTATTGTTACCAAAAAAATACTTGTTTCTATTATTAAATTTGAGTTACAATAAAACATGCAAACGTGCGCATATTTTTACAGAAACAACTCATTTTTATTCCACAATTTTGTAATACAGAATTTTTAAAACGCAGAACTTTGAAAGACAAAATTGAAATTATATAATTATTTTAGTGAAATACTATCGTGACGATCTGTCCTCCCGCAAAATATTTTCTGGATCCTATGAGTAGCCGTCGGCATTTATATTAAAAATTGTGTATGAAAAATAATATTTGTTTAGATGTCCTGCAGGTAATAAGTAAAATATATCTTTTTCGCTTTATTTTTTTTGTTAGGAAAAGAAAAGGGCTGCCCTTGCGCAAGACATGATTATTGTTATGTACTAAAAATGTTATGGGACCATTTCATGCCGTCGTCCTTAATTCAAATAAAAGGTAAATTATTTTTTCTACTTAAAGAATAAGGAATATTTGACAATCTTAAGACCTAAAATCCTGCAATATATGTTTAATTTAATTTCAGAATTTTTTATTTAGGGATATTGATTTTTATGGTTTTTAGGATTTTTATTGGTTTATCTAACACCGAATATAAGCTGAATTTAAGTATACTCTTCGGCAATCGACACATAATAACAAGAATAATAAAGTATAACTCTGAATAAAATACAAAGGAATTGGTTTTAATTAGAATCGCGGTACAGATTACCCATCTCTGGTAAATAAATATTACTCAGCTAAATTGATCTTTTCAAGATAGAGATAAAATATTATTGTCTTGTCTATTCAGAATCAAAACAAGTCATTTACCATATTTCACATTTATAAATATCTGTCGGCTTTATGCATACTTTTTTTTCAGAATATATACTCATTACTCTAAAAATATCTAAATGTATTATATACAAATCCACGGTTCAGTGCAAATACAGATTGAAATACCAAACAAAGTGGATACAAATACAAAGCAAAAAGCCGCGCTTGTGCGCAGTGCGCACTCTGGTTGTGCATATATAATAGATTTGTATGTATATGCTTATGCACAGCTGTTTTTTGTTTATACATCTTATATACTTATACCCGCAATATATAAACAAATAACCTGTGATTGTATTGCATGTAATTGTGTATGACACTGTTTTTTGTGGTTGTTTTATATTTGCGAACAGACTTTCTTTTTGATTTCTCAGATTGCGTATAAATTTGTAATGTTGGCTTAACAATCATATATTATTAATATATGTATATATTTTTCATGTAAATTATGGCATGAATGGATTCTAAAAGCAATTGATTGCCATTATTATAATATATTATTTTAATGGCAAGTTAACGTCCAGAATACACAGATAAATTAGTGTGTTTTTATATACCTACATAATATATAATTTACGTAAATAGAATATGCAAATTTGAAAGCATCATTATGTCTATGGGTCAACGAATACACGCTAAGACAGACCGGTTTTATAGATTCATATGTAAACATTGTAAACAATTTGTGAATATTCATTAGGGATTAGACTTTTTGGAATGGTACAAATAAAGAATATATGTACAGGTTCTTATTTTCACGAGGCAAGCGCCATGTCTCTAGACACATTGACTCTCCGAATGCTATAAATACTACAAGTAAATCATTTTATTTCAAATATGAGTTTATGAGTGGGTGTGGTGCGCCTGGCCGTCCGGCGTACGCATATATACAAATTATTGTAAAAATAAGCATAGGTTTTTTGAGCTGCCACTGCGAGTCCAATGTCAAAGGCCGATACGCTACGTACACACACATACACACACACACACACGCGCGCGATCACTTAACCGGAACTCGTTTTTAACATGGTTATATATTTAAAAATGTACGTTTCTTTGCCGGTGTTTAATGCATTTATTTTGCATGTGAATGCAACAGTAAATTCTGTATTGTTTCGATTGTTTCAAAGAACTATTTTTTACATGTGTACATAAAATACAACACACTATATACACAAGAGAGGAACATAGCGATGATCATCACGATGATCATCATGATGATCACACATACACACAAACAATATAATCCTATCAGACAAAGAACAAATTCAGAATTGGCACAAAGTTCCCGGTGCAAATAATTTCACAATACTTGTAAATATATAAATGCTCTGATTGTATATATGTGTACGTAGTATTTACGCATATTTATAGCCATAGGAATGTTGAGCCAATGGTGACGTCATTACACATATTTGATTACGAACACAGTACAGCTGTAGCATATACACAAATGAATCAAAGCAGCTGATCCAACACACACACACACATACACTGAATTGACATAAACTAAAGCACTATATATTTTAAAGACGATCGGTGTTATATCTTATAGAAACCTTACTTGTAATGATAATTTGGCTTTAATTTTGAATCGACTTATCTATAACCAACAATATCACTGATACCGAGTAGTGACCAACGCGCGTGCGATTAAATACGCCAACACTACACAAACTCCGCAGACACACTGCGACATCAGCCACACTGCGGCGGCACACAGGGCTGAATGTTGAATGAGCCAAGCGTAGCCCAACATATGACCGAGCGTGTTCAGACTATATACATAAATACATAAATACATAGATTATATATGTATGATATTGTATATGTGCTATGTGTTTGTAGTATTGAATATATATGCTTCTGCCGCAACATCGTATGCACATATGTATAATTGTATATGTTGATTTAACTGATATATACACACGCACACACAGAAGGGGACTTGTCGGCTCTCGTCGGCTGACTAAGCCAAGAATCGCGCGCTCGTTTGTGCAGTTCCCCGTTCCTCATTCCCGTTGCTCAACTTGGCTCCAACAAGCGACGGCAAGCGCCGCACAGTGGTTTTAGATTTATCGGCGTACGGAATAATATACTTATCTTTTGATACTTTTTTTCCTGTTAAGTTTTTTAAAAGATTTTGAAACTTTTTTTTGATTAAAAAATATAAAAATATTTAAAA
>JAAAKO020015351.1:0-14932 GCA_010015015.2 Bolitophila cinerea
TCGATTTTTCTTTTGTTGGCAAGTGTCATTAAGTTTATGAATCAGCTCTTGCTTAGTTGTAGGAGCGTGTTTACAAACTTTAGTTTTCATGTAGTCCCAAACATTCTCTATAGGATTCATATCTGGAGAATCTAGCGGCCAGTCAAGAACAATGACTTTTTTTCTTTTATATAATAATAATAATCGTTTAGCACGATGGTACGGGGCACCATCGAGCAAAAAAAATAGGCTTTGCATGGTTTTTAAACCATTTGTTTATTGTTGGGAGTTGATGTTTTTCCAACACATTTTCGTATTGTTCAGAACTCATTGTTGCATCCACAATATACAAGGGGCATGGACCTTTCATACTGATAACAAACCATACGATAACCAAAGGAGGATGTTTAATTGTTGGAACAATACAATCTTTCTTGTATTTCTCATTCGATCGGTGCCTCACAAACTGAGATTTTTCGAACACTACTTGAAAAATAGATTTATCTGAATACTTTTCCTGTAAAATATTTAAAATAATGAGGATAAATACACATTTTAGTCAAATTTGAAGTTTTATTTAGAATTTATTATGAAATAACTTTTTTACAATCATCACTTGTGAAATTCTTGTACTTTTTTTTCTTCCACTAACCTTCGTCGGTTTGATCTTACAGATATTTGTATTCCTGCTTCAGAAACATCTTTTTCCAAAAGATTTAAAGGCATTTTCCGATATCGAATGCATATATCTCAATTTTTTCTGTCAGTTCTCTTAGAAGTCATTCGAGGACGACCACACGCACCTATGCTTTTGACTTTTAAATCATCTCCAAGAACAACTTTTCTTTTAATATTCTCCACAGAACTTCAAAAGACACTTAAAACTTTAGCTATATGATTTTGGGTCCTGTTCTTATCTTTCAACATGCCGGCAATTTGGCCAATTGTAGATGGCGACAAATCTCTTCGATTACCCATTCTTATTTTACACGATTTTGAAGCACTATTACTTGTTAAATAACGATAAACTATATGTATACAATGAAACCATTACACTCTATTGAACGTTCATTTGTTTATTTCACTTTATAGTGTAAACACTGCTGGCACCTATGTTTGAATGATATAAAATGTTACCAATGAATGTAAATACAATTGTAATGGTCTTTCAATAAAACAACAAATATAATGTAAAATACTTATTTCTTATCTTTGGTTTAATAATATGGCCAGGGACTGTAGTTTCACAGAATTATTGTATTTTTAGTTATGAATTTTTGAATCGTTTAATCAAATTCTTGAGTTCATCGTACAACACAAGGACGAAGGCTTTACCAGTTCCACAGAAAACGTTGGAGAAGGCTCCCTTGAAGAAGGCATCGGTTCCCTCAGTCTTACCGATGGTTGCCCAAAAGTTGAAGTGGGTTCTTGTTTATAATTTTGGTAGCCTTGCGACCACACTGCATCAGCAGTGAGACGTACAGTGGGGTTTCCTTGGGGTTGGGGAGCATGTCACGGGCTGTATCGTAGATACCAAAGTAAACACGGTAGATAACGATACCTTGGATGGGCACACTGTATCCACGGTAAAGTCCACCAATGCCGCCAGAGTTGAAGATCTTGCTGAAGCAGTTTTTAAGTCCAGAGAACTCGCGCTCATCTCCGCTTTTGCTGATATCATTACCAAACGGGTACGGACGAAATCCAAGGTAAGTACTCCGATAGCACCACCGGATGCCAAGTTACCCATGAAATGACGCCAGAACTGCGTGTGCTTGTCTACACCTCCCTAAAAACGTGCACTTTTCTTTAAAAGCAAAGTTTAATGCCTGGGTTGCGAAGTACCTAATGACATTAGCCATGTTACCTCTCCAGAAAGCGTAGAAACCCTGTTCCTTTGGAATACGACCAAAGCAATCGACCTTGTAACGCTTAACGTCTGGGATCTGCTTGGAAATGTGCTGCGCCTGCAGCAGGAGCTTCCCATGATCCATTGGAGCGACAGATTTAGGTAATTTTGAATCTTTTAGTTTGTGTATTATATGGGTAGAATTATAGGTGACAGGCAAACTATACCTTGTAAAAATCTCCCAAAATCTCTTTTCTCTCTTCTTCTCTTGTTTTTTTGCGCAAGCGCAGCACATGATTGTTGTTGTATACTGAAAATGTTTTGGGGTCTATTTCATGCCGCCTAATTATACGGACGGCAATTGCCTTTTTCTTGGGAACGCTTGTTCACTAAACGACCGCGGTACGAAAAGTTCCATTTGTTCCATCAATAACTCATTTTAGCCAAATTGCAGATGAAGCATATTGAATATAAGCCAGTTGCAGACAGGCAGAATTTTACCAACGGTATGGGCCATTATTTAGATTTTTATTCCATTCTCTAACGATTTCCCTTTCAAATTGTAAAGCTTTTCCAAAGTAAGTCGATCAAAGACAATGAATTTCTTCCGCCCACAATAATAATTCGCTTATTAACTTTGCATTCTTGAATGCAGACCAACGCGTTCTCTGTTTAAAACAGCAGGTACTTTGTACGACGTGGAATCTAAAGTTTTTGTAATATAAGCAGCCTTCATTAATTCAATCCCCGCCACCATCTCAGACAATCAGACATTGTCTGAGTCTGACTGTCTCTGATCCCATTTCATAGAACGACATTGCCTGCAGGGACTCTCGCATTACAATCAGGGCATATTAAATAGCCCCCACATCCAAGATCCGAGAATATAGTAATCAAATGCTTCCATTAATTTCAGAAGAACGCCCGCCGCACATTCCTCAGAAATGCGATTCAGATTCTATTTTTATCTCACCATAAATGCGATCTTTATAGATATCGCTTTGCTCAGATTCTTATTTGTTTGAAAAGAGTTTTGCGGGGAAAAAATTGAAGCACAGAATTATACAGTATTCTGTGCACGTAACGCAAAGTCACGTGCCTGCCCGGCGCGCGACATTCGCATGTCATTTCGCAACGCAACGCGTTCTAATATGTATACATAGCTGAGATATTATAAGATGCGAGTATCTTATACGTGCGTGTGCTCGTGATCCAGTGTTTTTTTATATATATATTATTAATAGATAATGTTTATATTAATTTAGAAAAAGGCGCGGGCGAACTGATTATGCATGTAAAGCACGGATTGTGAGTTTTTTGTTTTTTTGTGGAAGCATTTCGAGACATTTATAGACTTGCTCGAATCATTTTGAGTTCCCAAGGGGTAAGTGGGGTGATAGAAAATAGAAAAGATATTATAAGCCAGCAATGTTCAGTGTCGATAAAATTAATGGAGGGTTAGAGAATGTGATAGAATTCATTAAAGAGAAAAATGATGATTATTCAAAGTCGATTTGGATGTTGTACGGACTAAAATGTGTTAGTATTCACAGGCAAAAGTTGCAAATACGTTAAACTTTACAAAAATATCTCAAATTTATCAAGAGAAAAAAGTGTTCTCTTTTTAATATATAGACACCAAAAAATTGCCCATCTCAAATTTGTCTATTTTTACTGAATAATAAATATATAAAAATTACCATTTTCATTTTTTTAATCCTATTCAATTAAAAGAGCCTTTTGTAAAGTTGTGACAAGAAAGTTGTCCTCACAAACCATATTTTTTAAAAAGCTGTAACCGTCTCGAATATTCCAAAAACATGTTTGGCACTGTAACCTATATATTTATTTCCGTCACAATTAAATATGTATAATATAGCCAGCTTATTGCGGTGTGGTGAATTAATCTCAAGAGACCTAATCTCACGGCGATTGTGCATTATCGTCACCGTGTATTTTGTTGTTGTTTTTTAGTTTTTCAATAATGAGACTTAACGTCACGGAATTGAGACTTATTCTCACGAAAAATCCTGAGAATAATGCACAGACCGACTGTGACTTATTTCCAGGAGACTTAACGTCACAAAAAATCCTGACAATAAGTCACAGTCCGCTTGCGCATTACTCTCACAAATTTTTGGACTTATAAGTGGCGGTTATATATAAAAATATTTTTTTTTCATGGCGGATAAACGTTCCTATTGGAAATACGTCAAAAAATCTCATTTTGTCTAGTAGAAGAAAGATTGCGTTTCGCCGTTCTTCCAAAGAGATTTTATAATCGTTAATCGTTATATCAGCGAAATGTAAATTAAAATATCGCTGAAAGCCATTACCAAACAGTTCAAGATCTGTTGGGCTTTGGGATAAATCAAATATACCAGCTAAAGACCAACAAAAAACTTTAAATTAAAGATTCATAGCTTCCTAGGGGTATAAATGAACTTTTTAATTTAGGTAAAGGTAATTCGAGAAAAATCCAAAAGAAAGCGAAAGAAGAAATGGGAATTACATACATAGACGAAGATATATTCATAATAAAAAAAAATCGGTTGTACCCATGATTATCCATTTTGGAACGAAGGATGATGAAGAACCACAGAGCGGTAATCGATTATAGCGGTAGTTATTATGGGACGAAAACTAAATAGGGTATTCTAAAGCTGATAAACTGCCTCAATCTACTTTTTGACGTCTTAGTTAACGTCTTAGATGGTCAAAACTATTAGAGCTTTTAAATGATGTCATATTAGATAGATAATTATATTTGGGGGTAAATTAAATTATTAGGAGCTCAATTTAAAGGAACTCCAAAAAATATATTTTTTTAAATATATAAAATAAGAAAACAACTAATTCCTATTAAAAACAACACAGTAATTAAATATAACATGTGTATGACATGAGTCCAGTTATCCTGTATAAGACTCATCTTTATCTGCCCCTTTGCCAAGACAGCCCTTATATTGCTCATGGCTGCTCGGTAATGGTGCAGGTGCAGTGTTGGATTTTATTTCTTGCCTGACTTGCCATTGAATTCATCCGAAGCCAGCAGGGCTGCTTCCCGCATTTCCTCCTCAGACTTTATTGTTCCTGTGAGAAAATAGGAGGACATTGTCAGCGTCATCTATGGTGAATACACAGAATGTACCCGGTGACACTGGTTTTTCTCTGTAGTCCATATTACGTTGAACTTCTCTACGGCTCACAAAATACCATTTGCGAGTCCTAATTCTCCGACATTGTCTGCCCAAAACTTTAGGGACTACCTAATCCTCGGGCACGTCGTCTCCAGAGAAGAACGTTCACACCTTCTTTGGGGTTGGTAGTTTGCTGGTCTCCGGTACCTTGCACTTGCATTGTATAGCCCAGGAGATATTTGGCACTTATAGGTAGTCTTCAAAGTCGGTAAGAAAGCACTGCAGGTTTACAGATATCGGGATTTCTAATTCGGTGATTGGTTTTGTGACCGTTTGTAGGGATCCTGTTGTGTTTGTTTCATATAGGCATTTTAGACTTTCTCGTATTATGTTAGAAGGCCCCGGTAGCGATTTATTGTAATATTGTTGCGTAACTTGTTGTAATCGTAGATCCAGAGGAATAATGCCACAGAGTACCTCAAGTGATGCAGTGTGCGTTGTTCGGATCAATCCTAAGCAGATTCTGAGTGCGCGCCACTGGATGCGTTGGAGTATGAGCATACGAGTTTTTGTTACTCCAATAAGCACAATAGCGCCATACTCAATAACTGCTCGAATTGTAGCTTTATATATTAAAAGCATGGTGGAAGGATGAGCTCCCCACCAAGACCCGCTTACCGACCTCATAAAGTTAATCCTCCGGCTGCACTTTTTGCTCAGAGCATCCACGTGTCGGTGCCATAGGCATTTGGAGTCGAACGTTATTCCCAGGTATGTGAAGAATTTGTTCTCATTGAGTTGCATATTGCCCAGTTTCAATGAGAAATTAGGCACTTTGTATTTTTTTGTAAACACAACAAACACTGATTTGGATTTGGAAATACTTAGTCCAATGCTTTCATACCAATCGTTAAGGTTGTTTATGGTGTGCTGAATTGATCTCTGCATCATTTTGCTATTTAGACCAGAGCTGTATATGACTACATCATCTGCATATTGAAGCATTTTAACGTCAGGTGGGATGTGGCTGTCTATTTGGCTGGTGTAGAGATTGTACAGCAGAGGGGATAAGACGGATCCTTGGGCAAGACCTCGGAAGCCAGTCCTGGTTTCCTTCAGCATATTGTTGACGTAGAAATGTAGAACACGTTTTTCAAAAATAGCAGTGATCACACGCACCATTTTTAAGGGAAGCTGCATGTCTATCAGTTTTTTGCACAGTATTTCTATTTCCACCTTGTCGTAGGCTGACTCGATATGTCTATAAATACTGTTAGGCAAAGAGCTTTTTGGTTAAATTGCAATTCTTTCATCGGATCTACAAAGTACATTTAACATTATTTTAAATATTTTTCTAATTTGTATATTGTATCTTATTAAATTTAAATTTTAGTTTTAGTTTTATTTGCCACACAACTAAAACATTGTATTTTTCTTTTTATTTCTGTATAAGACTTTTTGTTTTATGTCAAAGCTTCCAGTGAAGATTGAAGCTCGGATTGAAGTAAGTTTAATTTCGTTGTTATACAAGGAGGGTTTTGAAATTTTTGAACAGATTCAATAAAATTTGTCATTATAACATCATTATAGTTAAAGTAATTTAACTGAAAGATTAGAGTTTTTTTAGAATATATGTGGTTAAAGTCAATTTTATTAAAAGACTGTAATACATTTTCAAGATTTAGTTTACAGTAATTGTGAAAGTAGATTTTTTTTTAGAAAAAAATGATAACTGTTAACGAAAAAATAGGATTCCAAAACTGATCTGACGATAAAATGGACTGATTTGCAATAACGTCTTATTCGATGTGTAACTCTTAAGCTAGGTTTCAGATACAGCCAATAGCCTTAAGAGTTTTTTGCTTAAGAATACGCCAAAGCTCATCCATTTTTCCATGTTTACTTCTAGGGCTCAGGATGCAATCACTGCCATATACACTCCTAATATTAGCCATATCGGACGCTTAAACTAGAGAGAACTATAAGTTACAAACTGAAAAAGGAAAGGCACAATAAATAAATTAAATTTAACAAAATTAATAATATGTATAAAATTTGACCATTATTAATTTAATATTATACTCACTTATATGTTACTGCACTAAGTTATTCTGTAGAAAATTGGTCTAGGAAATGGTCAGATTCTGGTTTAGCGCCTGGAACTCGTCTGATAAGAATATTTCCGTGCCGTGTAAAAACCTGAGCAAAAAGACCGTTACGTTTGAGTACGCGGCACTTTGTCATTAGAGCACCTTTTAAAGCAGTAATATGTCTGCTATTTGGAAAGAAGTGAATATTATGTGAGAGCTAAAATAAATATTTGGGTTCCAAATATTGCATTCCAAAAAAAAAACGATTGAAATTCAAATTAAATAAATGGGTGCCAAAAAAAATATTTGAATACTTAAAAAATTAACATTTTGTAACATTTCTGAATACCTAAAAAAAAATTGAGCACCATTAACCGTTTTATGCCAAATAAAATATAAATGGATGCTATTTTAAATTAAACACACTGTATATTTGAAGAATTTAATTTTCTGTGTTTTTTTTTTTTGAAGAAAGGGAATAGCGCAATAATCTCTACTTTTGTAACATGGATATTGAATTTTTTAACAGCTTTTATTTATATCCACATAATTATATGTTGATTTATTTTTGATTTTTTTTAATAAAAACAGCGCGAAGCGCCAAAAGATTTGAACTTACCAGATAATGAATTGCTTGTTTTTTGCTAATTTTTTTTTGCAAAATGTAAGCAAAAACAAGGAAAAGTCTAGCAAAATCCAAAAATTTTCTTTAACTTTTAAAAAATATTATAATTATCATGATGTTTAAAAACTATGGCTTATAGTACTAAGAATATATTAATATGATATTCCATTTGGAATGGTTATCATAAATTCATTATTTATATATCCTTTATAAATAAAAGAAACATTATTTTGCAGAGTGACAGTACAAAATTAATCAGGAGGTTTCTAGAGTCACGGCTGGTGTTTTAAAATGGTGGGAGTCCAACAATGATAATGGTGTTTTGTATCTTATAGCGTGTAAGATTTTTAACTTTATCCATTAGTTCAATATTTGGTTATATACATAATATTTGATTTGGACCATGGGCGGTCACGTAACAGCGTCCGTTATCAAGCTTTGACGGTATTTTTTCACGCCAAGAAGCAGTGTTTTATTAACACACAAATTTGATCCATTTTGATGTCTATAACTTGATCACACGTTGCGTTACCGGATTGTCATAAAATTGTGACACATATCGTTTAAAGGATGAAACGTTCGCCATCTATGTGGTCGATCGGGGACTTACTAACCGATGTGTTATAGGCATAGAAGTATAAACACAGGAATGATAATGTCAAACAAATATGCGTAACAAACATGGTAGAGATCTGCGTTAGCTAAACACGCATACTACTATATAATTCGGTGCGCTATAAGTTGCATTACCGATTTTCCATAGAAAAAACGCGATGTATGCTCGGTTATACAGAGTCATTCGGTGCGCTATGAGTGTATGTACACAAGTTGTGTATGTGTGGTGTTTGTTACGTCGATAAGTACCCTATCTAGCATTCCTGTGTTTATACTTCAATGGTTATAGGGATAAGGCGCTAAAATAAACTTTACCCATATAAAATTCAAATATTTCCATTGGACCATGTTCAACCAATATCTTGGGGTAAAAAGTAATCTTTCCGCCAACTTCATTTTTTATTGTTTTTTTTGCTTGTTTTTTTCCAAGAATACAATCAAAGGTGCGTTATTACGTCCGACTCCTGACACTCTATTATTAATCCAATCCAATCCAGTATTTCTCACCATATGTTATGGAATATATAATATGTTCATGTTATTTCTATGCTGTTTCTAATTTATTTATTTTTTAATTATTTATTTTATATTACTTGTGAATCGCATGTTGCTTACGAAAATAGATAAAAACAAATAATAAAATATTTTGCGTTTTCCGTAATATTTAATGAATCACGGTTTCTATACGGAGTAGTTGTACAAGAATCAGATGTATCCGTGATTAGTTCTGAGTGGATCGTTAAACAGCACTAAAGCTAAAGCATCAAAATGGCTAAACAGGAAAAAAACGTAAAGCCCGTTGACATGTTTAGAGGTATCATAAGATTTTATCAGTTTCTGGCGCAGTTTATGGGACTCGACGTTTTTCGACCGGATTTTAAAGTAACCGTTATGACGGTGTTTACAGGCCTCATAGTTACGACTGGCTTTTTGACAGTCTCTTATTCATTCATTTTTTTTTATCCGGATATCCTGGAAATGTTAAAAACCCTTAGCATTATTGTAATACCAATTCAGGTAATATAATATAGTATAATTATTACAAAACTATTTAAATCGAAAATAATTGAAAATAATTGAAAATAATTATAGGGTTTGGTCAAATATATCACAATGGTTATGAATCACAAACTTTTTTATAAGACATACAAGTTAATGGAGAAAAGATTTGAAGGCGCTGAAGGGGTTTACGAACATGTTGTGTTAATATGGATGAAGAAACTTTATTTTACGTATATGCTGTTTTCTTTACTGTACTTTTCAAACATATTTGTTTATTTATTATTGCCCGTGGCTGTTTATCTATTTCTTGGAGAGAGAACTTTTATCATAAATATAACCTTGCCGCTCATAGACCCTAGCACCGATTTTGGTTATACCATAACAATGATTTACCAAACAACCGTTAGTATTCTTGGTGGCGTTGGTTTACTTGTAATAGATGTAGTCTTTTGTGTGTACTGTCTATCGGGAGCCGCAATGATAGCATTGAATGAAGCCAAATGCAATGAAATGAACGTGAAAAAATTAAAAGAGTCTGGACCAAATGCGGTTAGGGATTATTTACGTGAATTGTGCGATGATTGTAGACTTATGAAAAGGTGATTTAGTAATTGTATTTGCAAATAATATAATTTATTAATATAATTACTTTAAGTTTCATTGACGAGGTACAAGGCATCTATCAGAGTGGACTGTTCTTTCAGATTTACTCTTCTGCTGTAACTATTATTATTTGCCTGGTTGTTGGAACATTGGTTCGTGAATCGATTTAAACTTTTCTTTGTAATATTAATAAAACATTATTTTTAATAGGGCGAAAATCTATATTCATCATATTCTATGTTGATTTGTGCAATTTTCCAAATGTTGGTTTTCAGTAGCATTGGAACAGCGTTGGAAATACAGGTACAAACAAAACACACATAAGAAACATATATAATACGTATTATTACAATTACAATTTGTCTACTTTAACTATGTACGGGCAGTCTGAAAAACTAGCCGAAGCAGTATATAACGTTAACTGGTATGAAATGGACAACAAGGATCAAAGAACGGTTCTGTTCCTGACGTTGCTCACCCAGAAAAAGGTAGCGTTCTCCATCGGTGGAATCCGAGTCTTGAACGTTGAAACGGCGCAGTATGTAAGTGTTATTTTAAGACCTACAAAGATTTCGTTAACAAAATCTAAACAAACATCAAATTGGGTTTCAGCTTCTGACGAACATCTATCAGGCGTACATGATGATGAAGAGAATGCTTTAAACTAATAAATAAACATTTTAATGTTCAAGTTATTTAAAATAATAATTATTCCTAATTAGAAAATCAATCACAGTTTTAAAATTAAAATATATAGCACTTGAATGAAATACTTATGTGTACCAAAATAATAATTAAATTCTATATTCATTTATTAATTGCACAGTTATTTTAAACAATGAAATTATAATAAAATAAATCGTAAAATTGAAAATATTTTAATTTTAATATTTAACACTTATTATTATATTAAAAAATATTATATAGTTAAAATATTTATTAATTATTAATTAAAAACAAACTTTTTAAAATAAAAACTCTCTCTATATACATATAAAGAAGAAAGGAAGATTGTTCCGGATACGCTTCTAAGAAGCCATCCATCAGGAACGCTCTATAGGGGGAGGGGGTTTCAAATATTATTACGATGTGTTACGGAGGGAGGGAGGTTGTTGAGCTGATGTTAAGTAACAAAATAAAATTATAATTTATGGTGAGGTGACATTATGTCTACGGACATAAGGTCCATGGACTCTCACCATAATCTAACTTTTACATTTTTTTTTTTTTTTAAATGTAAGATTTTTGAATTATTTACATTTTTCTAAATATTTTAATTTACATTTTTAGTGAAGGGTTTTATGATTTTTTATTTTATTTTAGGGTGAGGGGGTCTACAATATTGTTACGGTTGTGTTCCGATGGGGGTGGAGGTAATATTACGTAATATATGAATGGCCCTAAGACGCTAAACCAATTACCTCGATACGGGTGGAAAGGTGGTAAACTAGTATGCTAGTAAAACTACAGATACAGATACTGTGAGCGAGAGAGAGAGAGGGAATTAATGATAAAAATAGGAAATCAAGAAGGGGACGTCCATATATATAATAAAACTACGAAACGCTCTTGTGTGGTTTTAAATTTTGTAACAAGTTGTTACAGAGGGGGAGGGGTTGATGTTACAAACAAAATAAAATAATATATTTAAAACGCAACTTTTATACATTTTTGTTTGTTTTAAATATAAGATTTTTGACATGTGGACATTTTGTAGCCATTTGCTGGGCATTTGGCAACACGGGAGGGAGGTTGGTTGGTTTAAAAAAAGTTATTTTGCGTTACGTTTATTGAAGACGGAAAAGGTAGGTAGCGAGTAGTTAAAGTAACGATTCTTTCTAAATTTTTATTCATTCTCGAGAGAATTATCTTTGCCATCAGGATTTTGTAGACCACGGTCAGCAGTGATATACACCTCTACTTATCGCATTTTCCTGATGATTCCATCATTTCCCTGAATATCGCCTTACCATACTTGAACCAGCATGAGGAGCAGCATCTCCATAGACATTTATGGATCCGCGATTAGACGAGTTCTATCAGGATTATCTGCTTTTACAGCTTTGCCGAGGGCTAACTATTGCAGCAGGTACTCTTGTTTCACTGTAGGCTTTACAAATATAGGAAAATATGATCAGCTCAATAGATGAACCACCTTTTTAAAGAGCTCTCTCTCCATCTATTGAGCTGTTTACGATCCATGTACAATGCGTTACCGATGGCATCTTTAACGCGATTCCCCGTATTGGATTTGCGAGATAAATCCTGGGAAAAATGCATGGCCGACTGTGACTTATTCTCAAGAGACTTAACACCAGGAAAAATCGTGAGAGTAATGCACAGTCTGACTGTGACTTATTCTCAAGAGACTTAACGTCACGATACATTCTGACAATAAGTCACAGTGTGCATTACTATGCCGACACCATCGTCATTATCGTAAAATAAAAGAATGCGATAGCGCGCCCAGAGAATTGTATTTATGTAGGAAAGGTTTGCTTATTTTTTACTTGTTTTTTTAAAGTATTTTGCTTGTTTTTTTCGAAGCAAACGATGTATTTCCCACGACTTCGCGCCCTCGTTCCAGTTTGTCAGTGTCAGCGCGATCCGTCGTATTTTTTTAAAACAAACCAGTTGTGACTTATTGCCACCATTTTTTTCGTGACGTTAAATTTCTTGAGAATAAGACACAGCGCCGTCTTAAGATACGATCTGACCCTTGACAGAGAAACCGTGACATAGTCAAATCAGACGTTTTTTGAACTCCGTCGACGGAGATGGTATATCTGTCATTGTGATTTTTATACTTCTCCTAACGAGTTATTGCATCAATTGATCATCCTTAAGGAATACTGTGCACATATTTCGTATTTTAGGCGATGGACAATTTAATCAGCAATCAGCAATGATTGACTTGTCAGAAACCCAGTGTTCTCATCCTTTTTGCTGTACACTAACGACCTCATCCTATTCCTCACGTTTAATTGGCACTTTCGCCATTTTTTTGGAGATGGCAAAGTGGCCTATTTGGTTCTGCGTCTATCCGTCAATGGAGTTCCATGAGACTTTGTGGCAAATCGTGTGTAGAAATAATGTTTCAGCGATTACTAGATGTTGCGAGTTGCTAAGCTCAACAAGTTAATCGCTGTTTTTATTATTTTTACAAAAACCATGCCGTACCAAATACCATCACGCCATCCAAGCTTTTTTAATTGTTTTTTACTTGCTTTTTTGCAATAATTCAAACGACTGTATATTTTAATGACCGACACCTGACACTCTATTATTAATCCAATGAATCACTATTTCTCACTATTTGTTATGTTATATACAAACTACATGGTTATTTCTATGCTGTTTTTATATTTATTTATGTTTTAATTATTTATTTTCTTCTACTTGAGAATCGCAGTCTGTTTAAAAAAATGGAGAAAACAAATAATTAAATATTTTACAAGAATCTAATATAATGTAATTAAATTCATTATAAATGAGTGTGTGTATTGTATGCATTTTTGATCTTCTGCTTATTATTAAATAAATTGTTATTATAATATTACAAGAAAAACATATTTAAACTAGCATATTAGATTTTTAATTTATTTCTTTCTTTCAATCAATACTCAACGCATAAGTGTTGAGTATTGATTTCCTGTACACTAATAATTAAATGTCTGTCTATTAAAAAAGGTGCTTTCAACATTTGTTGATAGTTTGTTGTTATTTTATGGCTACGATTTTTTTGCTCTCTCCAAAAACATCTAAATAATTGAAAACACACACAAAAAAAGGGTGACAGGCAAACTATACCTTGTAAAAATTTCCCAAAATATCTTTTCACTCTTCTTCTCTTGTGTTTTTGTTAAATAAAAGAAGAGTGCTGCGCTTGCGCAGCACATGATTGTTATTGTATACTGAAAATGTTTTGGAATCTATTTCATGCCGAAACATAACCATCTGTTTTGAAGCAAGCGTAAGTAGATACAAACCTTTAAAGCTTGCACACCTGTAATTTTTTAGGCTTTTGCATTTTCTGATTTATAGAAACAATTTATTTTACACACCTGTAATTTTTTAGGCTTTTGCATTTTCTGATTTATAGAAACAATTTATTATATATAATGCAAAACTAGTTTTATATGGTTGTATAACATTTTAATAAAAAACTTACCTCTTAAATTCAACACTTTAATATTTAATTAAAACTGTTTTTAACGACATCGGTGCGGCGAACGATCAAACTAATCAACAAGAAAACATTCTTTTTCTCCTCCTTTGCACTTCACTCATGAAATGTCATTTTATCAAACAGAGTACATGAGGACTAAAAGTGAATTATATATGTATGTGTAAAATTTATCGAAATACTTGTATATTTTTTGTACTTTGATTAATTCATTTATTTGAAATATATAGATCTGATACGTTCCAAGTTTTGATTTTCATACAATTAATGAATTTACTATATATAAAATATGAATCTTAATAAACCTAAAAAATGACAAAATATGCAAAAATATGCAATAACAAATATGGCTTAAAAGAATCAGCACAACTCCTATCACATTTATATATAGTTTATATTCATATACGACTTCTCAGAAAAAAACATGCATTTACATATTTTTGGTTGCCCTGGATATTAAAAATATTTATTGTCTTACATGTTTTGTATATGACGGCATTTGCAATATTAATAATTTATTAATCATAAGTAAAAAGTTATGAAAAAAACAACAGTATATGTGCTGCCACCTATTGACTTTAATGTGACTTAAGACCTATGTGTGCACCAGGCATTCCTAATAAACATTCAATGGATGAACAATATTTATAATATTTTTCTGAGATTATGTCACAGACTGCCTGTGCATTAATCTCAGGATCGTGAGATTATGTCACAGGCCGCTTGTGACTTAATCTCAGTTTTTTTCTGAGATTATTGCACAGGCGGACTGTGACATAAACTCACGATTCTGAGATTATAGCACAGGACAAATATGCATTAATCTCAAGAGTCTTAATCTCA
>JAAAKO020015362.1:0-16406 GCA_010015015.2 Bolitophila cinerea
ATCTTTCTAATCACATATATCCACATAAAAATTATGACCTTTTTTTGACAAAAACGCAGCAAAAAAAATTGAAATATTTTTTTTAGATTATGATTACCTGTAATTTTATTAAATCTTATACGATCCGCATAAAAAGCTTTTTTTAAAAAAGAAGTGTATTTCAAATAATATACAATCAATCTGTGGCACATTTCAAAGTCATCCGAGACCTCTTAACAAAAAAAAATAGTCTTTTTTATCTAATTTAAAATAATACTAAATATAACACATTTTTATCTTCCTTTGCAGTCGCAAAAGAACTCCTCCAAAACCCAGCAAACTACGATGGCAGCATCTAAATCCTTAAAAACCATTTATGCCGCTCCGTCTCAATCCAACTTGAACCATAACCACAGCGACAATGAGGAGTTCGCGAAGCCCAGCAACAAGTGCACGCAAAGCAAAACTAAATTGCATCGTCGGTTCAGAGATCTACAGGCAGCCCATCAGGAGGATGCAATCGGTTACAAAGAAGAAGCTGGTGTTCTGGTCACGAAAATCACCAGCTCTCAGCGCAAGATTTGCGATCACATCGCGGAAATTTCGTAAGGGTTTTTTTGTAAAGTTGTAATAATGGTATATTTTATTTAATATTGATATTTTTTTATTATTTCGAAGGTCAAAGTTAAAGGGATCCTGTGAGCATATGGACGATGGAAAAGTAGATCTTAATCGTAGGCAGAAGCGATTCAGTGAGTTCACGGCTCGTTTCTCACGCAATTACACCTATCAAATTGATCGAATTGTAAGTCAAAAATATCTACCTAATTTTTCTGAGATCAGGTCAGATAATTCTAAATAATATTCTAAATACAGATAGACGAAATCAAGACCTTTCATTCGGAGGACTGCTGTAGCATGTACAATTTGGAACTCGAGAAAAAGGTGTGCACTCTGTTCGGCCTGGTGTTGCGTGGCATTCAGTCGTACGCCAAGAATCTGCAATTGGTGACAGCGGAAAACTCTGGAAAGCTGCAGGGCTTCATTGCGACCATCCACGATGCCACCAAGTTGTGTGTAAACAAACACTTCTTCGATCGGAATGATTCTTTGACGAGGGTACAGAGGAGATTGAAAATGATTACTCTGGTGGAATTTCTTATTTATGTTTTAATTTTTAGGATCTTTTGAAAAAGTCCGCCTGTCTGAATTGTTTCATTGCAGAGCACTTTCGATTGGCCATACAAAATAGTACCACTAACAAATACAAGCCTGTGCCGAAGAGAGTACGTATAGAACTATTAATTCTAAATTAATTTCTACTAAATTATTATAATCGCATCCCAGTCTCAGCCCTCTTTCGAATATGAATTAAAGACCAAATTGTCCATGTACGATACGAACTTGAATTCCAAGTATTCAAGGACAACAATTCCCGTTAAACCACAACTGGTGAAAAAAACTAATAAACTGAAATCAACGAAAAAACGATCATTTGATCGAGTCGATCAGTGCACTACAAACTTACGGACCAATCCACAGGAAGGGCCCAAACATAGCCGTGGAAAATGCTCACGTTCAAAGGGCTCCGGGCTGGATAACGTGAAAACAGCAATTGAGAATGTCAGTGCCGATGAGATCTTACCGGTAGGCACCTACTAATTATAAGTATTACGATTTAATTATAATATTTCTTCTAGTCAGATCCGGTGGCCACCGAAAACCAGGTCTCAGACGAAAAACTCTTGCCCCAATTCCTAATCGATGCCTTTCACTCCATGACCCAGCAAAAGGTTCAAGAGATCCTGGTGCCATTACTCAGTAGCCTCGGCACAAAATCGGTTAGTATTACCATCTTTGGTTTAATTGTAGTTTTATTCGATCTAACATTTGTATTACATAATAATTTGAAATATGGCAAAGCAAATAATTGTATGCAATTACATCGCTGATTATTCAGAACAATTTTAAAGAAATTCAAAGAGTTCACAACAAGAAAGTAATAAAATATTATATTTACAATGTCCATAATATGTCCATAATTGTCCAGGAGTCCAGACAACTGTGTGCGTATACATTGCATTTCAAATATAGATTTGGATTATAAAATATGAAAATGGTTATCTATCGAGATTTTTTCAAAAATTATCTAATTGCACAAGAAATTAACCAAGTTAACAATATTTTATAATTATCAAAAATAAAAACACGGTCATATTGCGACGATTATGTTGAATATAGGGTAAACGATATTATTCGATTTGATTAGCATAATTGTTGGGGTGCAAAACGCACTTTCTTTTCATATATATATATATATATATATATATATATATATTCTGAAAGGTGAAAGCGACGCGTGCGCATAAATAACGTGCGTCTATAAATTGGAGTTAGTTGCAGGCCGTGCACAAGGGCTGATTGTTCTCGACTCCGAATGTGTTGGTGGTGATCGGCTTCAAGCAGTTCTAGAGATTACAAATATATATTAAATTTCCATTCGTTTTATTAAAATCCTTTATTTTATTACCTTGCACTTGAAACACTCCTTGTGCCACTTGGCGTCCAAGGCAATGACGGCCTTGTCGGAGATCGGCTTCAAGCAGCCCTTGCACTTGGAGGCAAAGATCTTCTCAAAGTCGTCCTTGCAGTACGGACGTCCGTCACGCTCGAAGAAAGCTGTGCCGGACAGGGGCCGCATGCACGGACCACCGCATGTGAAATGTTCCTCGTGCCATGTTTGCCCAAGAGCCTTGACGATTTTCTAAAAAAAAAGGGATCATTCAGAAATTAGTTTAGAGTAATTGGCAAAGAGATAATAATATATAATGTAATCAGGCGTATTGTACCCTTATGGACTAGAATTATTGTCGGCACATTTTAAAAGTTTTATAGATTTTGTCTCTTAAATAAATAAGTTTATTTTTCATTGATTTTAAAAGTCTTAAACAAAATAGATTGATTTTTATAAGTCTTATCGAATGAAAAAAGAAAAAATTCTACATATTTTTTTTTCGACCATTATCGGTAAGCAAATCAAAAAAATCTAATAAATGATGACTATAAAATGTCAGATTACATTTTGATGCTAAACTGAAAAGTACAGTTTTAATTGTGCTCATATGTCCATCCCCATTTTAGAATGGTTTTAAGTTTTAGCAAAAATTCTTAATATTACAAAATAACAACAACAAAATAAAATAGGATCGAATACATTTTTTTTTTTTAACTGCCTCATTAGTTATTTCCCAAAATATTATTTTTTAGGGCTGAGGCTTAACGTGAGCTTATGGTTTACAAATAATTGTAATCTGAAAAAGTTGGCGTAAAATCCAATGAAACAGTTTTTTTATTTAATAATTTATAGTTATACGATCCTATTATTTGTTTTATTTTTTGCCATATAATTTTTTTATACAAAGATAAAACCCCCCTGAAAGAGGGATGGACATTTGACCACCATAAATATGTATGTAAACAGTGATAACAAAGCAAAACTAATCATTTTGGCGTTTTAAGTTTTCTTTACGTTTTCGTGGCATATTTTGCATTTCAGCCCTTAAATTAAAACTTTTTTTAATGTGCAAACTTATAGAAAATATTTAGGCTATGAAGCATTTTTTTTAAATTAAAGCAGCATATTGATTAATAATGGAGTACTATATATCTCTCTCCAAAAAAATTTTTCTAAAAAAAGTGAACCTAAAATAAATGAATGTGCTCCTAACAAAACTAATGTGATAAAACATACTCCTAAAACATAAATGACCAACTATTAAAATTTTATAGTTTGAAAACCAATGTAAGATTTTATAAGAAAACTAGATTGTCAAAATCTCAAATTACTATAATTTATTATCCGAAAATTTCCGATTTATTTGATTTATTTTCGAGTTTTTTTTTTGTCGAGAATTCGACCCTAACCCTTTTTTGCTTGTTTTTTTTTGTTTCTAAGTTTTTGCTTGTATTTTGCAGGTTTTGTTCAGGGTTTGGGCTGTTAAGATTTAGTTTTTTAGACAATTGGTTTTCAGAATTTGTTTTCGGCATTTGATTTCTAGGCTTCTGATTTGATTTTTTTGACTTCTAAATCTTATCACCAAACCAGTTATAAGATCATCATTCTTCTCGTAGTGAGACGGGGAATCATTTTTTAATGCATCGGTCAATGAACTCTTCCTCCAATTCCTTTGCCCGCATTTGTTCACCTCAACCTTCACTTTATCGTCATTTGAAAGAATCTTACTCATGTCAGGAGGTGAGGTGATTCAAAATATCCCATCTGAACGACTCCAAAAGTTGCTTTATTACGTTGGTCGTATGGGGTCTGGCATTGTCCTGTAGAAGGCAGATCACTTTCTTTAAAAGACTCTCCTCTAGTTCTGTATTGCCATATGGCAAAAACAAGCAAAAAAAACTGAAAGAAAACCACACAATTGAATCAATTGTTTTCTGAATTGGCATTCATACACTGATTTTTTAATTATTTCACAGTTAAAACAACTACTTAGTAACTGAATTAATTTTTTTACCACGTTGTTTTAACTATTTAAAAACATTGAGATCTTGTATTATAAGATTGATCAATTCTGTGTGGTCTTTTCTGAAATAATTAAATCAATTCCGGAAACGTTGAAAGTTTATCCAAAGGTTGTCTAAGTTTATTCTTAAAATGATTAAAGCAACACTGAGTAGAGCTGATTGGTCAGAACGGTGCGTTCAATTCATAAATGATTAAATAATTTTAAAATTCATTAAGTTGAACCACTGGCTGAATTCATTATACACCCTTATTATTCGTTAGAGATTTACAAGTTAACTACAACTAACATTGACTTTAATTGCCAGAGAATATATAAAATATTTCAACTGAATCAGTTCATTAAAATCAAAAAGTATTGAATAAATTGCGTAAGAATTAATTTCGTAATGAATTCAATTATTTAAATATTGGATCAATTGCTAAATAATTGATTTAATAATAAAATATTGGAACAATTGTGAAAGAATTGATTTAGTTTATCAAATTCAATTATCAAATATTGGATAAAATGCTAAAAAAAATTATCAATTGCGAAATAACTGTTTAATAAATTCAACTAAAAACCTATTGGAACAATTGCGAAAGAATTGACTTAGTTCAATGAATTCAACTTAACATAATCAATCCTTTTAAAAGATTGAATTAATTGCGGTCACAGTTTCAACGCCTAATTGGATTTACCCATAAACAATTAATTTTACTGTGGAATTTATTTCCGTGATTCTTATTTTCTTCAACGTCAACATTTTCAACGGCAGATTCCATCGACAATGTTCATGGGGCACGTTGCTGTGACCACAGTTTTGGGTGCACTGACGCGTTCTTGTTTTTGGGTTCGCTATAAATGGGAGAAGCTAAGCAACACGGCAGTTCGACCAAAATAGCAAGAATTACCCTCTGCTCATAGGGGCCGTAGTACACGTTATTCCTGTACATGCCTTGTATGTGGAAGTTCAGCGCCAGCTGCCCCAAACTCAAACGATACATTCTATCTGCTTTGGCTTTTTAGCAGAGTTGGATTTGCTGGCCGAACGAATTACGGAGGTATCGACAGCCTGTGCTAGCGCAGTGCCTTCGACGATCTTTCCACAATAGCAAACACGTTTATAAAGTTTCATAAAGTTTTTGGGAGAAAAAGTACCATGCAGAAGCACCTTAGAGAACCGGTCGCAAGAGGCAATCGGTCCGTCAACCTCAGTAAGATTGTTCGTCGCCGAACAAAATACATGAGTTCGATACCTTATCGACACTGGAGCTAACATTTCTGTCATCTCTCCAAAGTTCCTTATTTGAAACTTAAACATAATCAAAGATATACACTAGCCCACTTTACCTCGAACCAAAGTAAAACAAGGATTGATTTATTGCGAAAATGTATTCTGTTCCAAACATTCAAGACTTCAAGTAAGGTTTCCCACCTTTGTTGGTTTATAGGTTGTCATAATTAAGGTGTTCAACTTAGTATGCCAAAATTTGAATTGACCGATTTTAGATACTTTTTGAATATTTCTGTATATATTTATTATTATATTATGTTTTTTTTTCAAAATATCCTTTAGTATTTTCTTCATAAATTCTAACCAAATAAAAATCCGGGCCCTTTCAAAACACCGGACCCGGGGGAAACACCCCGGATGCCCCTCCTCTCTCTTCATGTGCCTGGCTATGGGGTAACATCAAGCAAACATAAATTTCAAAATATAGATTTAATATATTTTGTTAGTATAGGCATATAAACAGTCACCCGTAAGGATACCACAGACCAATTGACACTTTAAATGAAGCGATTTAGTTATTCTCGCACTGGCCGGAGATTTCTGAGTAACAAGGAACCCAAACCAGGCTTACAGAATACCTAAAATATAGTATTACAGCTAAGAAGCAGGTCTAAATCTGGAAGCACTAGGAAATTTCGGGGCAGCTTGACTATTGTATCCTAGCTTCTTAGAATGGCATATACTTCTGCTTGGAAAACAGAAAAAAAATACAATCCAAAGTGGCAGCCATATCTTTAGAGGAAATATTGGAACAGTGGATTCCTTCGCCATAAAATCCCTCTTTAATACAATCAAATACTTTGGTGTACAAACTACAATCCGTAATAAATGCATGACCACTGTTCGCTGCAAGCGATGATCTTACTGAATGATCCTGAATAATCCGTTGATTTTGGAGCATCTGGTGGCGTTCTCCGGTTCAGCGTCCATTGGCCATTATATAACTGGTAAACAGATAAGAAACAAATTGTTCAAGATACATATATCAGAACAGTATAGAAGGTGACATGGTTTTCGTGAAGTATGAGTATGAACGCTCCCATTATGATGCCAAGCCGAGAAAATAAATATGGAATGTTTTTGACGAGCAAATTAGTACTCGATTTAAAACACGATCAAACACACTGCTAAAACGCATAAAAGCAGTGAATGTTAAGGGATCGGTTTAAAATATATATGTTTTTGGACGAAACCAAAAGAAATAAATGACAGAATGACTTATGCCAGCTCAGCTCAGCTCTAAATCATGTCATTGAAACCAAACTTTAGGAAGCGGTTGTTATGTTTAAAATACATTGAACCACTAAAACATATATGAGACAACTCTACACACACTATTATAAAAAAACGGAACTCTAACAAACTCTGACACATTATGACTAGTCGCATCGGCGGTTGTAATTAATGTTTATATCTTTTAAGTATTCAACTTGCATTTTCTTATCAACTTTTCGGAATCCATTCCCAAAATTGAAATGTTGCACCCCGAATCTAGTAGTCCGACAATCCTATTTCCTAATATATCTACTTCTACGTGTAGCCTATCATAAAAAGATTGAGGATAAGCGAATCTACATTGAATACTCTGCAAATTATGTCAATCGGTTTGCATTTCGGTCGGCTTGATTTCGAAAATGTCTTTCCATCCCTTCTTAAAAACTCGCTCGTCAGTTTCCCGGACACATATCGCAATTCCATGTAGGCACATATCTATTTTCGCACTTGAAGCAAAATATTCTTGAACGATCTTGATTACAATTCCTAAATATATGACCCTCTCGTAGACAATTGAATCACACCACTTTCTTCTCTGATTCTGTGATTGAGTAAGAGCGGATACATTCTCACATTTAAGCCCCTCTGCTTCCTAAAAGAACTTGAAGTCTCTACTAATTCATGTCTAGATGACACAGATTGAGCCTCATTTATACGTCTACAGATTTCGTGCAAGTTTTTAAGAACTATAAACATCTTGTGCGAATCAGACAGCCTACCTGTGTCAGATAAGCCCCAATTGATTCATTCTGTCCTAAATCTTAGCAATTTGTATGAAATTATAGTTTTTTGGAAGAAATTCTTACTTCAATTCACCTACGAAATGTTGCCATGACTGTAAATGACGAAAACGAGTACAAAACCAAACTCTTGCGCAATCAGTCAATAAATGGTGAATGGATTGCACAAAGTCTTCTTCCGTCACCTCATCACCTTTATCTGTCTCAAATGATCCAATTCATGACCTTTACACTAAACGATATCATCCATTGGGATTTAGGAATTGTCTTCATGTAGCGACAAACTGGACGCTCCCGGGATACATCGTCTAATTCTCGATGACCTCTACCAAGGGCGACAATATAGACTTCAATATAGACTCCAAAAATCAAGTAGATCGTTATTTTTTAATACCTAACGTTAAAATAAAGACATTTATCTATTTTAGTATTTTTGTGTATAGTGTGTACTTTAAATTCCTAATTTAAACAAATATAAAGACAAATAAAACTACAAACACAGAAACGGATAAATCGACGGTTTTTCTTTCAAATCGAGCGGGTTGCTGCCGTCTATACAGACGTATATACCGATCCAGACCACCAGACGATTTGCTGAGTTTGTGACACACCTGCTAATTATTGATTGTTAGCTAATGTTCGCTAATCACTCTTTTGTTCACTCTTTTTCAACTCATTTTCAGCCAGTACTCAGGATTATCGGACAAAAAATTGAGACCTCCTGTAAAATAACTTTTTTGACATACAAAAGTGGGCATTATTAATTATTTGTCAATGGCTATTCATAAAAAAATGGTTGAAAGTAGTATAATGCCATTTGGGGAAATGTTGGAGTCTAGGCAAAAAGTTCTATAAAACTACTTTCTGCTCGTTCAAAAGGCACGCGCAAACGCGGTAAAAACGGGCAATGTAATGCCTCTGCCACGTTCAAACATTTTTAATTTATTATCCAGGCGGAAATGCGTCGTAGCACGCACCGTCTAATCGTAGCTTTAGACTTTAGAGGGACAACTTTAGGGGAGATAGTTAGGTCGTACCCTCGACGGTGATTTAAGTGGCGGTTTGCTTCCTGCAAATCTTTTTTTCAAGTATTTTACAGTTATAAAAAATATAATTGACAACATTTTGATAAACATAGAATTATTTTAGCTTTTAAAGTTTTTCTGTATCGCCAAATCGACACTTTCTCTGCGGCAATCCAATTTCACAACTCAGATCCACTATTCGAAAAGATCAGGATTTACCTAAATAGCTGGCTATAAGATATACTTATGCATATAGGCAGTGAGGCTACCGCAGACCAATTGGCACATTAAATGAAGCGATTTAGTTACTCTCGCACTAGAGGCTAAGAGGTCTGTCTGTTCGTTGTCTTACAGGATACTTAAAATATAGTTATTATTAGTAGCTATAAATCTTAAAGCACTCGGCAATTTCAGGGCAGCTTGACTATTGTATCCTTCTTTCCTAGAATGGCATATATACTTCTGCTTGAAAAACAGAAAAAAATACAATCCAAAGAAGGAGCCATACCTTTAGAGGAAATATTGCAATAGTGTATTCCGACAGAAAATACCTCTTTAAAAGAATCAAATACTTTAGTTGTACAAATTGCAATCCGTAAAAAATGCATGACCACTGTTTGCTGCAAGCGATGAGCGTACTGAATAAACTCCGTTAATTTTGGATCATCTGGTGGCGTTCTCCGTTTCAGCGTCCAATGGCCATTATATAACTGGCAAGCAGATAAGTAACAGATTGTTTAAAATGCATATATCAGAACCGTATATAGAAGGTGACATGGTTCTCGGGAAGTATGAGAACCCAATCCTCATGAGATGGCGCCTTGGAACAATTAGGTCCCATTATGATGCCAAGCCGAAAAAAGAAAAATGGCATGTTTTTGACGAGCAAATTAAAACTTGATTTAAAATACGATCAAACACACTACTTAAAACGAATAAAACCAGTGTTTAGGCGTTAAGGTGTTTTCTTTAATATTCCGTTTGTGTTTTTTTGTGTTTAAAATAAATCAAATATGTCTTCTTTCAAAGAATTATCTTACACCTTTAAAATTTTAAAATCACTGCTAATATGGAAAAATATAATATAAAATATTATCATCATTAGTTTTACAATTAAAAATTAGTATATTTTCTATGAAAGAATCAGTGTAATTACAATTTTTAAAGGCACGATATATTTAAACTTTCTTTAAATTTTAAAGAATCCCTAAAAAACTGTTTGTATTTACAAACGAAAGATTTTGTTTTAGATCTAGTTTTTTAAATATTTTTTCGGGAATGCCGAAAATCATTAGGAACCGAAATCGAAAATCGATGGAACCGAAATATTGATTTTGGTCTTGGAACCGGGTAATGAATATTGGGTTTCAATGGAAAAGAGTATCATCCATTTTTATTTTTTTATTTTTGTTTTGATTGTTTTTGACTAATTACTAAATCTTTTTTTTATAAAAATACTCAATACTCATTATGCTTATAACTGCGCATTGCAATATTTATAATTTTTGAAAAAGTACTTTTCAATACAAGACATTTTAAGCAGAAATCGAGGGCCTAGACATAAAATACATTTACTACATTTTATGAAAGTAATAAAAATCATTTAAAACTTAAATGTTTCTAAAGAATCAAGTTTTAAATGTTATCAAAAAATAAATAAAATCGATCTGTTTTATTCAGGTATACCTAAATCTACAATTTAAGTGTGTTATTAAATCTATTTTTTTTCTTTAAAAAGTCATGCCTAAATTCGGCTACAATTTTTGAACACAAAGCCATCCTAAATAATTTTCGGTAAGATATTTTTTTTGCAGTTTTAGAAATAATTTCGTACCTAAAGTGGTATGAAAATGTAAGAACGATTTGTGAATATTTCTCCAAAACAAACATGTTTTTGTTTTCTAAACTATTTTATGTTATTTACTATTTAAGAAATTATTGAAAAAAGCAATTTTTTTTTGTGAATTATTCTTTTCAGAAAATCTATCTTGTTTTACAAAATTATTGGTATGAGTTTGTTAAATAAAATTGGAATCTTTTTATGTGGATTAGGAATCTTTCCGAACTACGACCATATAATTTTAATTTTTTCATTTGAGTCCCTAATTAGTTATTTTTCTAAAATACAATTCTTCAATAATTTGTTAAGGTTTCGTAAATCATGGAAATCACTATATTTTATTTCATTTACAATATAATCTGAGCTGAAAAAAATGCGATTTATATTAGATTTTAGATTATTTCAGTTTCAAACTGACATAAGGTCCATAGTCTTTCGCTTCATTTGTCATTAAAATAGTAAATTTATTGTTGACGTTGACAACTCATACCACTCACAAATTGCAGCCCTTGGCAAAGCTGTTTTGGCCTAGTTAAACGGGGGCCATAAAATATACCAAATAACATTTTCAGTGCACAACACAAATCATGTGCGCGAGCATTCTTTTTTTCTTAACAAAAACATAATTAAAGATTTTGGGAGATTATGGGAGATTTTTACAAGGTATATGTTGCCGTCCTCGTGAAACGTTTTATCAACATTGCTTGCGACAATTAAACGCTTTAAAATTTCGTCAAAACCATCACAATCTGTATCATTCCATATTTACCGTAAAATCAGCTACCAGAAAAGAATCAATTTTGTGCAAAGGGGTCGTTAACAATTATGAAGGTTTACATTCTCCTAAAAAATATTTATTTTGCCTTTACAATTATTTTTTTCATGACTTTTCAGCAAACCATAAATTGTCTCTTTCGCCCCACCTGGTAGGGTGAAGAGCACTTGAAAGGGTCGAGGAGAATAGCTATACCTTAGTATTTATAAGAGAAAAGAATTTGAATTCTTCTAAAAAGATTAGCCAAGAGATAGGGATACATTTTTATTAAAGAACGCAACTTTCTATCTATTATAGATTCTGAGATAGAGCTTAAAATGTGCAAAAGAGGCTCTTTCCATTTTTTTTCATTCTACTCTACATTAAAAAATATATGAATTATTTCTTTAATAAGTACTACTAAAATAAAATCCCTTTTTTATCTAAGCACTGGTTAAACTTTTGTCTAAAAATAAGTATTCCCGAGGAATTTACGGGAAATAAATTATGTATTCCCGGGTTTCCTAGAAATAATTTAAAAAAAATACCAGAACCGGTTCCTAGTTTAGTCTAGTTCAGTCAAGGAACTGATTTTCGGTTCCTGTTTATATTCCCGGAATTGCATTCCCTAGTTAAATCGACACTTTCTCTGCGGAAATCCAATTTCTCAACTCAGATCCACAATTAGAAAAGATCAGGATTTGTCTAAACAGCTGGCTATATAATATACTTTACAATACACTATATTTACACATCACCTCCCACTGCTATTTTCAAGATCACTCTCTCGATTCGTGTACAAAACAATAAATTTCTAACACATTAAGCACATTTCTAGATTTAAAACAAAACAATATGAATCTAGACGAAATCCGAATGAATGTATTTTGATTCGTCATCGAAAACCACCGAACTCAACTATTTATGGCTTGCCAAAAAAGGAGTAATTCCAATTTATTTTGGCGCAGCCTACGGCCAATTAATGGCCAACTTGTGTGTCGGCATGACGGTGACGGTAAGCGCTGCGCGGTCAATAACCAAAATCTGCGTAGAGCTGTCCTACGCAATTATATTTCGTCAGACTGTGAGCTCATTATGGTTTACTATATATAATTGTACTATATTATATATTATAATGAGAGTGACAATATATACACTTGAATCTTGAAGAATTCAAAAAAAAATTACGTACGGTTCACATGAGAACTGAAATATATGTATATATGTATAATCTTAAGCTGTGGAATCTTTAAATAACTTTTTACAACCAAAACAATAAAACGCCTCCGCGCCTCCGCAAGCCTGAAAAGTCGGAGCGAGCTCGGCTCGCGCGCGCACGCGCATCTCTGTATCATCAACAAAGTGGTCTCCACACACACTCTTCTCTGGTTGTTTTGGTCCGAGCCGAGCGCGGCATCGCGGCGGCAAGGCGTTCCGCTGCGGCGCGCAAAACCAAGACGACGGACGTGTGCATAATTCGACATATATACACGCATATATCGCATACAGTATATACATATATTTCGCAATTTATAACGAGCTTCGAGATTATGTCATCGTGCGATCTCGTGGGATTATAAAGCATTTCAAATATTTCTGGGATTTGATCTTGGAGGACGCGACCAAGAAACGCACGCACACGATTCTGGCTAGACAAATTGCTTATCGAAACACCGTTGATTTGGTCTAATGCTCAAATACTAATTGAAATTAGGTGTTATTTACACTCTGAAACAGTCGCAATAGGAAAATCTAAAAATAAAAAAACTATTTTTACATCACATGTATGATTGTTATGTATCATTCGCCAAAAATTATTAAAGAATTAAAAAATCGGTGTTTTCTTAAGCGCGCGCTCGCGAGCGCAATGTTGTTTCGTATATACGAAAATAGACGAAAAGTGTTGGAGATAGAGATAGAGACTAAACGGCATGCGGGATAGAAAGAGTTGGAGTGGCCAGTCTTAGAAGAAAAAAAGAAAATACTTTGGCACACATTTATATAGATCGAGTTTAAGATTACGCGCGCGCGCACGGCCGGTACTTACCTCTTTAATGGGTTGTTTGCATGAGAAACAGACTTCGGAAAACTTGCGCAGAAAGCAAGCGGAGCACACCGGGTGGCCGTCTTTCTCGTTGAAGGACGTTCCGGTGATGGGTGACTCGCACACCTTGCACACAAAGTGATCGGGATGCCAGGACTTGCCCAGGGCGGTCAGGATCTGTATAGCAAAAAAAGAAAATATTAGTTTGCCATCGATATGATTCTAATTCCAATCATCTGGATAGAAAAATACCACTTACTCGTCCCGAAACGGGTCCGTTGCATTTTCCACAGAATACGGCTGACTGAAATAAATTTCAAAGATTTAATATAAATTTTAATAATATTATGATGATTTTTTTTGTCGGTTCGCTCGTTTGTGAGCCGTCCGAGCCAGTGTGTTAGAATGTCTGCTTTATTTCAGGCTAAAAATAGCGTGCGCGAGCGTCTTAATTGAACGAGCGTTTAACAATTTTATATTAAATTGTGCGAAATAGCAAAATCGGACAGATGTGTGTAGGTATATGTACGAGAGAGAGTGTGCTTGTGTGTGACTGACTAAGTTTGTCAGTATGTGTTGGTGTGCCACTTTTCCGTGCGTGATCTTGTTTGAATTTTCCGAGCGCGCTGTTTGTGCTCGACGCGATGCGGAGCGACCAGCGGGCACTGCTTGGAGCGACTTGATTTTATATAAATAATGAATGCGCGCTCGGCGCAGGTGGTTTTAACATATTTTTAATATATTGTGCGATTTTTTTCTTGGAAAACAAAGAAATGTAAAATTAAATTGCGAAATATAAATGATTTTCTAGGTTATTGTAAATTCGACTGGCAAGATTCTTAAAAAAAATCAAGAGTAGTGAAAAATGTGATTAAATTTTAGATTTATAGATGCAGACCTTTATTGGTTTTAAGATTCTTCTACATTTTCAAAGAACTTGTACCTTAAAAAAAATATATATAAATATTTGACTATTTTTTGTAGATCCGACTGTTAGAATTAGAGAGACGGAAGCCATAAGATGATAACACATATTTTGTGAAAGTATATTTATTTTTAACAAAAGGTTTTCAATATATTCTGTGATTCGAAATACGGAAACCATAAAAAACACAAAAAATATTCATGGAAAGTAAAAAAAAATCTCGTATTTTTCTACATTTTATTTAAAATCTGATCTCTACTTTTGAAAATACGGAGCAGGACCCACATTACAAATATAAAAAATATAAAAAAACTTTTTTTTTAGTTACTCCGAATCTAGTGGTTGATCCACAGGTATCTGACCACAAGACTCGGAGATCTGGAAACCACAAGATGACCAAAGTAATGCAAACAAATAACCGAGCCATATTTACTCAGCTGATGTACAAATATTGGATAATACCGGATAATCGCAAATAGTATTACTAATATTGTAAATATCTACAATTTTTTAATAATACTGTAATTTAAGGTCGAATTCCGCAAATATTCATAATATTATAAAAAATAATTTAAAATACGACGAATATTATAGAAAATATTTGTAATATCAAAAATATTTTTACAAATAATACGATTTTAGTTTTAATTTGCGAATATCCCAATATTAGGTTTTTATGATTTTTCATAATATGATAACAAATATCTGAGAATATTATGAATACGTTCACAAATACTTAAAAATAGCCGAAAATTAAAACGTATTGCATATTTAATAAATAATACCGGCAAATTCTGTTGCGAATGGCACGATATACATTTTTCAAAAATTGATTATTTCCTAAATTACAGCACTAAATTTTATTACGCGGATCAATTTGAAAATATGTAACATTCGTTTCAGATGTATTCACTGTTAAAGGTTGGAATTAAATATCCATTCTCATGCAAATTTTTTCTTGATTGACAGAAGTCAAGGCTGAACTAATTTTACTTTATTATAAATACCGAGCGCGATAATTTCACTAATAATATTCATAAAATATATGCGAATACTGAAAATATTTGCGAATACTAAAAATATTTATGAATACGCATAATAATTCAAGAATACAAAACAACGGAAAATGAATCATTGTGGAAAATACTGAAAATATATACAATAATTTAAAAATATTTATTATTATTTACAATGGCTAATTATAGAAATAAATTTTATATTATGTAATATTCAAAATATTTAAAATAATAATAATAATATATTACAGTGGTACATGATTAATACAAGTGATTTGCCCCATTCAAATAACTTCCTGTCAATTCGACCGTTAAAATTACTCTTCAGACCGTCAAAAAAACTTTTTGCATTTCATTGTTCTTTAAAATACTCAACTAATTAATTCCATCTAATATTTTTTAATTGTTTTTATAATAGTTTTTAATAAAATGTCCGCTGGATCGAAAATACCCGGATGGACGTTTTGAAGGATAAAAAAAAGAAGAATAAGACTAAAATTTTAAAATATTTTTTTGAAAAAAATCTAGTATCGCTGATTTAAAGATGAGAAAGAATAAAGAATAAAATTTAAAGAATAAAACAAAAATTAAATAAATCAAAATACATTTTACTATTTTTTTAGATAGAGATAGATTTGGAGATACGGAAGTCATAAATATCAAAATCAATAGTCATAAATAATTACTGTAACTAAGTTTAACTAGTTGAATTAAATCAAAATAATTTTTACTAGGAAATATAAAGAAATTTTTACTAATAAAAAATCACGAAATTTTTACTTGGAAAAATTCACGAAATTTTTACTTGGAAAAATTCACGAAATTTTAACTTGGAAAAATTCTAGAAATTTTTACTTGGAGAAATTCACAAAAAAAATCACAAAAATTTTCTAGTAAAAAAAATCACGAAATTTTTACTAGGAAAAATCACAAAATTTTTACTAACAAAAAAAATTTGAAATTGTATATTTGTATTTTTGTGGAGAATCAC